>QPHH01000032.1:103041-125431 GCA_003574815.1 Aspergillus spinulosporus | reverse complement strand
AAAAAAAAAAAAAAAAAAAAAAAAAAAAAAAAAAAAAAAAAAAAAAAAAAAAAAAAAAAAAAAAAAAAAAAAAAAAAAAAAAAAAAA
The DNA here is from genome assembly GCA_003574815.1 of Aspergillus spinulosporus. Lineage (NCBI taxonomy): Eukaryota > Fungi > Ascomycota > Eurotiomycetes > Eurotiales > Aspergillaceae > Aspergillus > Aspergillus spinulosporus. The sequence continues at coordinate 125,344 of QPHH01000032.1, read as the reverse complement.
AAATGTCAGTATCTGTAACCTGTGTCCTAGGACATTGAGGAAGTTTGTGGTCCGAAGTGTGATTGTAGCCTTTGTGTTCCCCTCACGAATACGGAGTCAGCCTCCAGATAGAGCGTGGCCCGCCAGTGGCCTAAGTGCTTCCAGCCAACCTCTATTCACCACTTTTTATTGCCCTTATCTCGCAACAACTGTCGTTACTTTGCACGGTATCATCTCAAATAATTGCCAGCTACTCACTGCTTCTCGGATTGTTCGTCTAGCAAGATTCGCTCAAGTCCATGCGCAGGCAAGCCTGAACAGGTGGGCTCTTGATCGACAAGAGTAGGAGAGTCTGGATCACCTCCGATCAACGGGACGGACGGCCTTGCAAGTCAACGTCGACTCCCTCGCTTGACTCAACTACATCTCGGTCACCTATAACCATCACAAGGAATTTCGACGCCTTGTCGTGGCCACCGGATTCTCGTGGCTCGCCTCCCACGGCGCGGCCGCCTCACCTCCAAGACAACGACTCCTTCTATACCGCACCGCCGCCGCATTCCCCCTGCTCAGAAGCTTCATCCTCTAGCTTCGCCTCTTCGTGTCCTCCCCCTTTTTCATCGCTCGTTTTCCCCTCGATAAGTGACGGCCATCGTCCAGAAGCTACAGCTTTCGAACCTGGTTGCGCTTCTCCCCTAGCTTTCGCTTCTCCACCTTCAGACGGAGGTCTACTAGAACCCGAGCCGTCCTCGGCGGTAGTCGCGGAAAACAAGTCACCTTTAGCTCGAGATACAAAAGGAGAGCAGAGCTCCGAAGAAGGAGAACCTCCTCCTCCATATACCGAAGGAGACAGCCCTATCGACTCGTTCACATACGTTATGGCGGCAGCTGGAGGCGCGTCGAGTATTATTACTCAGGTGCAACAAACAGGAGGACCTCCGATCAACACACTTGGTGGTATGCACATTCAGAGCATACCTCTGATAATATCGAATTTATCTCATTATCGCTAATGGTTACTTGTTTTAGATGTTGGCGGCGATGAGCATATCACCCTTGATCTTCGGTAAGGACATGTTTCCAGTTGCGCAAATCGGATACAGTCCTCTAATAACTTCACAGTGGTACTCGCTTTACGCTCTCCCGTGATGAATTATTAACCCTACCGGAGTTTGTCCTCCTATCGCTTTTCCCAAATGGTCTACTTCCGGATGGGCATATGAACGGTTTTCATGAAAGCGACATATATCCTGTTGATGTAAGCGAACATTTTCCACTGAGTCTCTTTAGCCAGCAGAGCAACACTGATATACAGTTTAGTATGATCCAGCTTCCCTACAGTATATGCTAGATTTCTTCCGTTCTGTCGCCCAGTCTATCCCATCTTCGGCATCTGCTTCTCCAGACCTCGAGGTGGCTCCCGATTCCATGCAAGGCTCTACGAGAGATATGCTTCAAGATCGCGCTGGCATAATTGTTTTACGGGAAGATCTGGACTTTTACGTCATCCCTCCTCGATCAGACATTGACCATGGAGAGATGATGGAGGTCAAGCGAAGCGCTGCAAAGGCTCTTCTACGTCAAGATGGGATATTTTCAGGATTGAGGAAAAGTGATGAGCCGGGATCTACAGAACAACATCTCATTGAGATGCTTACCGCCGGGTAAGATCTCTTGATATCTCGATACGCGTCCAAGGAAGAACTAATCTGTCGATAGGGGGTTTGATCGTGAGGATCATTGGGGCCACCGAGCCCCAGAGCCTAACAAAGCAGTTATTTGCAGCCTTGCGCTGGCCAAACTTCGAACTGATATCAGGGGTGACCTAGCCAGTAACAATGTTGGGATGGCTCAGAAGCTTCTTCTATTCTGGCGGAAGCCCGCACGGAGATGCTGGTGGGAGGGTGTCGAGCTGGACAATGTTGAAGGTGTGGAAGGCAAAATCAAAATTTGGATTCGCAGAGTCTGGACCCTAGAAATGGTGAGTTTGTGGTTTCTCAACTTGTCCCACATCTACTCACGACCCCCTAGAGCGTAATTGGGCTCCGATAGTATTGACGGCCCGCCCTTAAAAATTGGATTTCATCTACTTTTTGTCCTGTCACATCAATTACCGCCGCGTACCTCATCCATTCGCGTTCCGATGCACGCCAGAGATACAATATCATGCTCTACACTTCGGACCCTGTTGCTTGAAGCCGCATATTGCGGAATTTACGATATCCCCTAGTTTTCGAGTCTACATTTGCCGATCAGAGAAATTATCATCGCGATAAATTTCTGCTTGTCTTTTAGTCCCTATGCAATTTTGTCTATAGTGCTTACTTGAAGGCCGGCCTCCATGCATGATTTGTCTGCCTCGCTTTCTGCTCTGCTCTCCCCGTCTACTCGTTTTGTTTGCCTCTTAGTTTGCCCTTTACGGCTAGTTAGCAAATGCCGGATGCTCCAGCAGCCCTGCTAAATAATACTCTCCATTAAACGGAGAATGATTCCCTAAACACTAGTACATGCTTCAAGAAGCCGATAATCTATAGTTGTTTGCTGGTATTATGTATCACGTGATATGACTCTGGAATGGACTAGCGCATTCATTCATTGGCAAAACGCGGAGCTTGAGCGCGATCCCCATCTTCAAAGTCTCGCTGGAATTGTTCTTGGCCCAACAGGGTACGGAAGCGACTCAATCCTTGGAATCTACCTGATCGAGGTAATCGATTGTTGGACGCAACTAATTCGTACACAATCCCAAGTGAACCCTTGTGCAGACGTTCCCGTTTACTCCTTTCTCCATTCATTGAGTGATCAAATTCGCAGACGCTATTTATCCTATCGCAGATCGCGGCTCAAAACGTCCCTAAAGCCCAAACACTGAACAATAGGGACATGTTCATGACAACCTAAATGGCCAACATGTCCCCTTCCAGAGGTTATATCACATCCTACCCGCCACGAGTGCGCCAATATGCGAACGCACTCTTCACACCCGTCATTCCTCAGACTCAGGTCGGTCCGACACCACGAACCACGAAACGAGGGACTGCAGCCATCAACTACGCAGAAGATGGCTTCGACGATGACGACTTTGATGACAGTGAAGGTCCCCGACGACCTACAGGTCTCAGAAGCCTTCGGCGAGAGGAATCTTCGTTCGACAAAGCGGCGTTGGCCGAAAAGCTGGGAAAGGAGGCACACGCACCAGTAGAGGTACAAGGGATATTTCGGGATTGGATGATTAAGAAGATGATACGACCCGCGTATGTGTTCTCTAATTGAAGTCGACTTTCTCGGTCGTTGCTGATTTGCGCCGTCCCTGGAATAGGTGTGCCGATCAATTGCAGATACAAGCGCAACTCCCTTTGACACTTATACCGATTCGAATCGATCTCGAAGTCCCGGCGCATCAGCCTCTCGAACCTTTCCAGGTACCCCGGCATGTTGTTGACCCAGCGATCAACACGACGCTGCCTGCGTACAGGAGACCTGACCCCTTACCAGCGTTTCGGATCAAGGACACGTTTATGTGGAATCTTCATGAAGCGTTTTCTACCCCTGAAGAGTTTGCTACCGGATTTGTCCATGACCTGGACCTTCCCAACCAGCATGCAATGACCCTGGCGATCGCTACCCAGATACGCCAGCAATTAGAGGAATACGCCGGCGTCGCGCTACACCCATTGTTTCAAAGTACACAACAAAAATCAGCCGTTCCACAAGCAGGTTTATCGCGAGATGCATCCAATACTCCCGCGCCTCCGCATACCGCGACGCCGGACAGCCGGGGCACATTGGTGACAGCGACAAAGGAGCCACTCGTAAATGACAGCATTTTGAATCCAGACGATGCATATAGGTGCATGATCAATCTGAACATCAACCTACAAAACAAGTTATATACGGACAAGTTCGAGTGGTCTCTCTTACATCCTCCTGGGATGGCCGAGGAATTCGCAAAGGTTACGTGCGCGGACCTTGGCCTGGGTGGAGAATGGGTTGGGGCCATTGCGCATGGGATCTATGAAGCAGTTTTGAAACTCAAAAAGGAGGTCTGCGAGAGTGGTGGCCTTATCAGCGGCCTGGGCAGCTACGGGACCGAGATTGATAATCAAGCCGCCAACGGCGCTGAGGCAGGTTGGCGATATGATCCCGAGGGTCTCGGCGATGAGTGGGAGCCTAAAGTTGAAACTTTGTCGAAGGAAGAGATTGAGAAGCGCGAGGGAGACCGCGAGCGACAAATTCGACGCCTACGTCGCGAAACAGCACGATTCTCTTCAACGGCGGGCATCACGCCTGATTTTGCACGGCACGGGGGCGGCTTCTTTGATGTTGATAGCGAGACTCCCCTAGGACGGGGCGAGAGAAACAAGCGTAAAAGACGATTTCGCAGTCTCAGTCCGTCGGGCAGGGGAGGTACACCTGGCGGGCGAGGCACCCCAGACACCGGATCAGGCGCTGGGTACGGTGGAGGTGGTGGTACATTATCCGACTGGTAAGTCTCTCCTGCCTATGTTCTATACCTTTCACTAACAATCATAGGGAACGACAAAATTGGCGGTGCAGCAACTGCATGGTATGGGGATCAGCGGTATGGGCTGTACGCGACGGGCCAGCTGGCCCAAGAGTATGCGAATTCACCCATGGTTCATCCTTGACTACTGCTAATTTGAATATAGACACTCTGTCATAATTGCGGTCTCCTTTACGAGCGAGACAAGGTCGTTCCTGAATGGTCGAGGAATCTACACCGCCACGACATGCCCGTTGGACGGATATGAGCAGATGTCCTTTCCAACCTCTTGGACAGCAAAAGCTTGCAATTTATCCTGCTTCTTCCGTTACAAGGACAACCAATTTCAACACTGGCAAAATTAATGCCTCGAGACAAGGGGGAAGTCGTGAATGCAAACCCTAACTTTCGCTGTCTTCATTTTGAAACCTTTCTAGTCCATGTACTATTAAGCTAACCATGATATCTAATGAACCCGAACCCTTCGCATACCAGCACTAGCGCACCGCGCCTATTATCAGGCATTATCTTCTTTCTCTTCTTCCTTTCGTCTCATCATTACCCTCTTACTATTTTCTAAATCTCTACGTTGTGACCATGATCATTGGCCCGTCAGATGGGATGGCGGTTTCCTATTTTCTTTTTCATCTTCTTATCTCTACTGCTAGAACAGGGGAAAAGCAGAATAGAAATCAAGTTACAGAATTAGACAGGTAATCAAGAATCAGACCAAAGCCACTTCCCTACGATCACTCGCTGGAAGTCTTGAATGCCACAGTCATAGACCGTAAGGCGAGTCGTAAGGCGAGTACAGAGTTGACAAGTAATAAATAATAATATGATATCCCTTCTGCTCGCTAGACCAGTAGGATAAGGATGCTGATTCCATCCGACCTAGTGCGCGAGGAAGTCGCTGAAAATAATACAAACGCATATATCTAGGCATCTAACCATTCCGATACTTTTTCCACTCCAACTCATGGTCTGCAGGCTCCTACAGTATAAAAGTCAGCTCCAACAAACGCAACAGGTATATTTGACAGAGGAATAGTATACCGACTGAGCCCGCCTCTTTCTAGCATGGTAAAGGTTCATGTTCACATTCGCCTTCGATCTGCGAACACTCGTATTTGGAACCGTCAAAGCCCCAGAGCAGACCACGTTCTGAAATCCCCGAACTTTGATTCCAGCATTAATGGTTATCTGCACAGTGGTGGGTGCAGAATTAGGACCAGAATCAGGTCCTGAGGCCAGAATACCTGATTGTTGGAGAGCGGCAATGATGGAGGCTATGGTGTTGGCGACTTTGGACCTGGGGTATAATGCCTGAGCCTGACTTTGCCCTTGCCCCGAGGCAATTGCGATAGTATTCCCGTCTCCGCGTATATTGATAGACGAGTCAACGCTTATCACTAAAGTCTTCGTGGTGGGAGTTATGCTTGAAACTGGGAATGAAAGGTTTGTGCTTGTGTTTGTATAGTGCTCGGTTGTTTTGTCGTGACTATGGTGATCATTGTCGTCGTATTTGTCATCATCGTACGGATTTATATCCTGGGTAGTAATTGCCATTGTATAACTTGGTGGTGAGCGGGGATGGACTGTGATTGTTTGGAAGGAATGGCGGAGGTTATTGGCGTTGTAGGAGGAAGTGCATTGTATATAAGCGTGGATTAGGGCTAACTCGGGTGGCCTGGATGATATCGAGAACATCAAGACGCAAATAGAGAAAGACGTCGGATCTGATATTCTGAGATCTGGAAAAAGGATGAGATAGAACCAAATAGCTTATTATATAGGGCATCGACACATATATGATCATCGTACATATTGCTTTACCCTTGTCAACCAAGATCAATAGGAACACAACAATCGGAATGCAAAAGAAAAGAAAACCGGGAAATAAGTTGCAACTGGCTCGGTTCAATCGATGGGAGGCAGGCTCAATAGGCGGGTAGCTGCAACAATAATCAGATCAAGGGTAGGTATCGCTTATTGAGAGGCTTCTGATTGTTCTTCATGCATCAATAGGAATCCTCCTTCAATTAAATCACGTGCAGTACCAGCTATCAATAACATGCACCACATTCTGAAATTAATTTACAATGACAAATGTTATTATTCCATCCATCCAGGAAACTCGCGAATAGGATGGACAAGAGATGAAACCCTTGTGTCATTTAGGCGTGCAACAGTCTAATGCTATGAGTCGGCTTCGCTAACTCGCAAACACAAATAAAGGGTATAAGCATAAACGGAGATCTTCTAAGCCCACCGGTCACCGTGATTCCAGCTTGCGTATACCGAATCATGGTCGCTTCCTAACTCAGAACTCTTCTTTAGTTCGGCAGTCGGTGTGTCGAACCCCGGGACACTTGTGACACTTGATGGCAGGCGTTCTGAGACGGTATCTAATTGTTGAGCAGTCAGGTCTTGGAACCTGTGTTTTTGTTCCGCGCATATAGTGCTCGGCATGCCACTGAACTTACTGCTGTCGTTGGACGCAACATGAACATGGTTCTCGCCGATCGGCCTCCATGATCGGTTCTCCTCAATGTTCTGCTGCCGCTTGCCTTCTGGGTAATACGGCCCACCGGGATGTAAAGACTGCGCAGTCTGGATGCTGATTAGCAGAGACAAAGGCCAGCTTGAAAGTTTCAATTATACCAGCGCGCGGGTCACGCCAGCCGAAATCTACGACAATCACGGACCACTGACTTCGCGAAATTCATCACCCTCGAGTTGGACCTCACGGTCTCGAATGCGTCGCATTAATGCCAGGAAATTGCTTTCTCGGAATTTTTGATTCGTCTCATGGCTGACACTGTTTAATAAATGGCCCGCGGTGCGGGCAAGTTCGTCTGCATCGTTCGTCACCGCTTGAGGATCGTCCTTGTCAACTTGTGGGATAGTGTCTGACCCAATCCTTATCGTTTCATGGGCGATTTGTTGGGCAGGGACCTCTTCTTCCTGATCTTTATTATTCACGTTTGATACAGTAACGTTCGTCTCAACGAGCGACTCCTCGAACTGAGATGCCATGTCCGCCTTGGCCTGTTCAAATGCAGCTTCAAAGGCAGATTCATCGAATTCTTCGGTCCTCGAGGCATGCACTGTTTCCGGTCCAGGTGCATAAGCAGCCATTGAGGAGCTATTCATGGTATAGTTTGGAGCAAATGAGGGTTGAAACCTCTGATTGAGTGCCTGATTCTCTTGTAATGCAGGCCTGTGCTGCTGTTGCTGTTGCCTTAGAAATTCGCTGTGCCAGCCTTGCTGTAACGCGTTCGACATGGGAGCTGCTGATGGCCCTGGCTGGTAATGAATGGCTCGCGATGGTCCCGAGATATGAAGGTTCTGGAAATCGGCTGCCCAGTTCGGTGCCTCTGTGGCATGGGGCATGGGCATGTGGGGGGCTGGAGCCACGAAGTGACCTTCATGTTGAACGTTGGGTAGAGGCGCTCCCACAGGGCTGTTCGATTCGAAGGCAGCAAATTCAGGATCCAGGATACCTTCATTCGGGTTCTTTGAGCGAAAGCCCTGAGGCGGAATGTGTCAGCAATTCATAGGCCGGCTGCATTGACCATGTATCTCACCTGTGAAGGAGACTGCCGCGAAATCAGCCTATCTTGCTGCAGTGTCCGGTCAACAGAGGCATGCTTCTGGAAGTTTTGCAGTGCATTCGACGGTCCACACAGGGCGTCACTCATGATTACCGAGTACTGGGGTTGATGCGTAGAAATCCGTATAATACACAATGTATCCTGCTAAATCGAAGAGGATCGAATAATCAAACAGGAACAATGTATGTACGTAAGCTTTAGTATGCACAAGGGGCAAGAAAATGGGAAATAAAGCCGACTATGGTAAGGGATTTCTGAAACCCCGAGGCGAGGAGTACAAGTCGTGGGGCAAGTGAGTATGGGAAAGGAGCCGAGGCCTGATTCTCACGTGCTGATATCGCTGAGTCAGCGCTCGATAAGATAAGATCCCACACGAACTGGACCCGAAACGGACCAGCTGGTGTTTTGCTGCTGTTTGGGCTATTATACTGCCTTTGACTGCCACACCGTCGCAACCACATTCCCTTACCTTCCTATTATACGTCACCTCGGCCTAGAGCTGCAATTAGCTCGAAATGGTACGTCTTCGCTGTCAATTTCGCTCGTATTTTGAGGATCGGTAGCGGGATTTGAACTGACTTACCTCCTTGTCCGGGGTCTAGGCGGCTGCTCAAGTTATCTCGAATTCTGGTCACGACGACATGATTGTAAGTTTACAATCCACGTTACGTAACCCAAGCTGTTCCTGGACTGACTCTCGGCTTGCTGCAGCACGATGCCGGCCTCGATTACTACGGACGCCGATTGGCGACATGCTCTTCCGACAAGACGATAAAGATATTCGAGATTGAGGGTGATGCGCACAAACTTGTCGAGACTTTGAAAGGGTAAGCGTACTCAATCAATATAATCGAAACCTGTCAATTGCTGATGCTATTGCAGCCATGAAGGTCCGGTATGGTGTGTCGAATGGGTACGTTCAACGGGCCAACCGCCGCTATGAAGCATCAAACCATAGGTACAAACAACGGTGGGCTAACTCGTGTCTTTCGACATGACAGGCACATCCCAAATTCGGTACAATTCTCGCGTCCTCATCATATGATGGCAAAGTGCTCATCTGGCGCGAACAACATCAAAGCTCCACTGCCCCTACTGGCAGCGGTGCCTGGACGAAAGTTTTTGATTTCTCCCTCCACACTGCCTCTGTGAACATGATATCCTGGGCTCCTCATGAAACTGGATGTCTTCTTGCCTGTGCTTCATCTGATGGTCATGTCTCCGTCCTCGAATTCCGCGATAATAGCTGGACCCACCAGATTTTCCACGCTCACGGTATGGGTGTCAACTCCATCAGTTGGGCCCCTGCTGCCTCTCCCGGTAGTTTGGTCAGCTCAAACCCTGGTCTTGGACAACAGCGGAGATTTGTAACGGGCGGTAGTGATAATCTACTCAAGATCTGGGATTACAAGTGCGCACTATGCCTCCTGTATAGGAAAGTCGAAGTTGCTAATATATGGTCTTTAATAGCCCCGAGACGAAAACCTACAACGCCACGCAGACGCTGGAAGGTCATTCTGATTGGGTTCGGGACGTTGCTTGGTCGCCTAGCATTCTCTCCAAATCATACATTGCCTCTGCGTCGCAAGACAAAACCGTTCGGGTCTGGACTGCTGATGCGTCAAACCCTGGCCAATGGACGAGCCAAGTGCTTGAATTTGATAATGTTCTGTGGCGTGTTAGCTGGAGCCCTAGCGGGAACATACTTGCTGTAAGTGGAGGGGACAACAAGGTCAGTCTTTGGAAGGAAAACCTACGGGGGCAATGGGAGAAAGTGAAGGATATCGAAGAATGATCTTATTCCCGGGTTTGTTATCTACGTCCGTTTTTTTATTTCTTCGTACCTATCCAATTTCAGCAGAACATAGAATTATGAGCTCATCAGTAATACATGTTCTTCTGGGAGCAAAGCAGGTTTCCCCCAACTTGAGTTACCAGCTATGAGCTTGCCCTCAGATGATGAGCAGGGACAGGCACAAGAACAAGAACAGGGACTCTCTTCTTCATTGAGCCCAGAGTCCCAATGGGTATAGATGTGGATTTCGTCTGAATTTATGAATATGAGGAGGTGGTTGCTCCTGGGGGCTCACTTACGGTCAGACAAAGGTACGATCCCAGAGCAGATGTGGCCTACTGGGAACAAAGAGACTGTTTATTTCCTGGTATACAGAATTCCCTTAGGTAGCATCTGACTTTTGTAGTCAATAGTGAAGTGATATTAATTACAGCGATATATAGATATACAGACTCTTGAACCCGTCTTTACTATGTTGGTGCATGCTGAATTCCTCGTGAGGTTGACAGCTGATCTGATCTTTCTAGAAGCGGCCGAGTGGGTCTCGTGAGCCTGAGACTCCGAGCTTACTCTATAATTTGGTCTAACTCATTGCTCACGGACCGGTTCAGGGGCAACATTACTAGACATACAACGATAGTGTTCCTTGCGTTCAGTCGCTAATGTCCTCAGAAAGGACCGAGGTGCAGCCATGAATAGCAGAGAAGATACGGAGCCATCTGCCGCCCATGCTCCGCTCCTCGCACAAGAGCCTTTAGTGAGGCAGCACGAAAACCAGCCAAAGCATTCGAGCGGCCGGTTTATATGGTATTTGACCTTCTCTGCTGGAATCAGCGGTCTTCTTTTTGGATATGAGTATGTATTGCGCTAAGACACCGAGCTCTGGTCTGGACTAACTGTTACAGCACTGGTGTCATATCGTCCACGCTTGTATCTATCGACTCTGATCTCTCGAATCGCCCCCTTACAACCTTGGACAAGAGTTTGATTACCTCGTGCACAAGTCTCTTTGCTCTTATTGCAAGCCCGCTGGCGGGAATTCTGGCGGATAGACTGGGTCGGAAAAGGGTCATTCTTGTCGCGGACATCCTCTTTACAGTTGGATCATTCATACAAGCTGCTACGGGCGAAGTATGGGGTATGATTATCGGAAGAAGTATTGTTGGCCTTGCTGTCGGCAGTGCTAGCTTGGTTACGCCTTTGTAGGTGCAGCGTCATAAATTCTTACACAGCTAACATCGTCCACAGGTATATATCGGAGCTCGCACCTTCAGATGTGCGAGGGAGACTAGTCACTATACTGAGTCTTTTCATCACTGGTGGTCAGGTTGTAGCATACATCGTCGGTTGGCTGTTCTCCTACGTTGGTGGGGGGTGGCGCTGGATGGTTGGGTTGGGAATGCTTCCGGCATTGTTCCAACTCATTATTGTTGTAGCTCTGCCCGAAACACCCCGATGGCTGGTACAAGCAGGTTACGAGGACAAGGCTCAGAAAATTCTGTCAGAGGTTCATCGGGACGAGCAGACCGCGAAACAAACGCTGCAGAATATTCGACAAGAGGTTGCCGAAGAGGACTATTTGAATAAAGGTGCAAGCTTCAAGCAGCGCTCGCATGACCTGTTAAAAATCGGGGGCAATCGAAGAGCGTTGACGATCGCCGTGATGCTGCAAGCATTACAGCAGCTCTGTGGCTTCAACAGCTTGATGTATTTCTCAGCAACAATTTTCTCCCTTCTCTCATTCTCGTCACCTACTCTTACCTCGTTATCTGTGGCCCTGACGAACTTCCTCTTCACCCTGCTCGCGTTTGTCTATATTGACCGGATTGGGCGTCGTCGCATCTTGTTATATTCGATACCCGTGATGATTATTTCGCTCTTCGTCTGCGCCGTGACATTCTCCTTCGTGGAGTTGCCGAAATCCTCGTCAGAGTCGCAAGCTCGCCAAGCTGCGACGGATAGTTCCGTTACCCCATTGGTAATTCTTCTGTGCCTCTCAGTGTATACAGCAGCCTACGCATTTGGCCTTGGCAATGTTCCTTGGCAGCAATCAGAGCTCTTTCCTCTCAATGTGCGGTCGCTTGGGTCCGCCCTTGCAACAGCAACAAACTGGGGCTCGAACTTTGTTGTTGGACTTACTTTCCTCCCGATGATGGAATTGCTATCTCCGAGTCTGGTTTTTGCGCTCTACGGCGTTGTTTGTATTGCTGGTTGGTTTGGCGTGCGGACTATCTATCCTGAAATGAGCGGGCTCAATTTAGAAGACGTAAAGGCTCTTCTTGCAGATGGCTGGGGAGTAAGAGAGAGCTTGATTAGGGTTCGAAATAGATCTTCTTAGCTCCCTTTTTCTTAAATCTACTATCTAGAATAGGCCAATCGATGTATTCTCCCCAGGAAAGCGCTGATAAACAACCAGATCAAGAGATATCTTATACTAGCTTGTTTTCGACCCGAGTTAGCTATCTAATGAGCTGCTGCTACGCCAGCCTCGTCTGCTTGGGCGCTAATCTTTTTCTTGTACGCGTCAACGGTGCCGTCGAACTTCTGCACTGTTCCCTTGTCGCAGACCCAGAGACTGGTGCAAACATTCCGCAACATTGTCACATCGTGAGACACCATCACAACACCTCCTTTAAACTTCTGCAGCGCCTCAGACAGTGCGTCCATACCTTCAATATCCAAATGGTTAGAAGGTTCGTCAAGAACAAGGATGTGTGGATTTGTCAATGACAAGCAGGCGAAAGCAACACGAGACTTTTGACCTCCTGAGAGCAACTCCATGCGCTGCAGACCGGTCATACCGGTGATACCGAATCTGAACCGTTAGTACTAGCCTTTCATATAGGCGGAGGGACTTACGCTCCAAGGTGCCGACGGTACTCCTCATCGGTTTTACCAGGATATGTTTTGGCCATGAAGCTCACAGCGCTTGTTGTCAAATCCAGAGCGTCGACATGGTGCTGCGCAAAGTATCCGATGCGCAACCGTGGATGCTGCGACATGAGACCGGAAGTAGGCTCAAGCTGTCCAGTGAGCAACTTGAGCACCGTGGTTTTACCGGCACCATTCGGCCCAACGATACCAATACGCGAGTCGAGCTGAACATCGAGGTCGACATTCCTCAGCAGAATCTTGTCTTTTGTGTATCCGAACGCAACTTCTGTCATTTGCACAATTGGCGGAGAAAGCTTCTCTACTTCGGGGAATTTGAAGTGCACAACATAGTCGCTTTCCGGTGGTGTCAACACGGGCATCCTCTCCAGCTTCTTGATTCTTGATTGGGCCTCGGACGATTTAGCAGCATTGTAACGGAATTTATCAATGAACGCTAGCCTAGTTAGTGGATTCTGATGGAACGGTAAGGAGCAGAGATGACAAACCTTGCAGATGCGCACGTTCAGCCATTTGCTTCTCATACTCGCGTTTAGCCTGTTTCTTCCTTTCCTCCTTGGTTGCGTAGAAGGAGTCTGCTTAATCAGTATTGTGACAAGAAAGGAAATATGACGTCCAATACTTACCGAAGTTGGCTCCTTTGTAATAGTCTAATCGTTCAGAGTGTTGATGGATGATATCAGTGGCAACTTCATTCAAAAAAGCTCTGTCGTGAGAAACAACCAGAACAGTGCTTGGATATCCTTGGAGGTAATTTGACAAGAAAGTGATGGACGGCACATCCAACATGTTGGAAGGTTCTGTGACAAGTCAGCCGTTGTCGTCATAAGGCGTCGTTTTGACCTACCGTCCAAAAGAAGCAAATCGGGCTCGCAAAATAGAGCTCTAGCCAGAGCCAGACGCATGCGCCAACCACCAGAGAAGGTCTTGGTTGCGTACTGTTGGCGCTCAGGGGAGAAACCCAGACCAGCCAGAATGCTGGCTGCTCGGGATTCGGCCTTGTCCGACTCCATCTCTGCAAGCTTCGAATGGATATCGTTCAGCGTGATATCGAGGCCCTCTCGCTCATGGTCGAGCCTAGCAGCATCTGTAGACGTATCTGCCATTGAAGATCGCTCCGCTTCAATAGCTGCGAGTTGTTTGGAGATTTTCTACTAACGTCAACAAGCTGTAACATTGAGGATCCGTGAAACTGACCTCCTGGTCCGCGAGAAGCCGCTTGCGCCACACATCCGCATCCAACACCGCTTGAAGGGCAGGAGTGTCATCACCAGTAATCTAGATTGTTAGCACTATCCTAAGTATAAGGATAGACGACATACCTCCTGTTCAACATGGAGAATCGAAATATGGCTTGGAATGGCAACTTCTCTGCGACTCAAAGCGCGGAGCAGAGTACTCTTACCGATACCGTTCTGACCAACAAGGCCATAGCGACGGCCGTAAGCCAGCGTAAGAGAGGCTTCTGAAAGAATGCGGTTGCCACCAATTGAGATATCAATGCCTTCGAGTTTGATATCCTTGCTTTTTGACTGGGAGTCGGAGCCCAGTTGAAGGGGATTGACTGCCATAAAGAACTCTTCGTACGACATGGTTGCATCTGGCTCGTTAAGCAGACGAGACGCTTCGTATTGCACAGTTTTCATCTGCTTCTTTTCCTGTTTTGCGCGGATCTTGCGTTCCGCCTTCTCCAGCTTCTTGCGGTCGACGCGAGATTCCATCTTGCGTGTGCCAACAGACTCGAGGTCAACATTTCCTCCAGCAAGACCAAGAGTGGAGGACATGTTTCGCTGAGACCCAACATTAATAGCCTGGTCGAGCTTCTTGGCGGCAAATGGCATTTGTCTGCGCTCCGCATCGATGCCATCGGAAGCACTAAGAGAAGAAATGAACTTCTCTACTAGATTGCGAATGGCCTCTTCATTTTGAGCGGAGAAGTCTCCTGAGGCAGAGACTAGCAGCTCCGTAACCATGTCAGCGGCTTCTGCCACCGGGGATGGAGCATTCGCATCTTCAACATAAGCTCTTGACGCGTGAGTCAGATAGCCCTGTGGTTATGTTAGTCTGGATTCGAGCGATTAATCGCGTGAGTCCGCACTTACGATGGAGTACTCGGTGATCACATGGTCGAGGCCAGGAATCTGAGAATGCAGTTCCGCCTCCATGTCGGTTCAAAACTTGCACTCAAAACCTTAGACTCGATTATGACAATGGTATGGGATTCTTTCAGACCTCTCAATGCTCCTATAACCATGTGTTGAGGCAAACGGTTACAGCCTTCTTTAGGTCGATTTGGTTGTGCAAGACTTTGAAGTGGCGGAAATGTGGAGCAACGGCGATTCTGCACAAATGCCAGGCCAACAGCTACAGATACACGCGGAAAATATTCACTATGAGATATTACTTTAACTAAGCATAAGATGTACCAATATGCCATTATAATCTATTTTCTGGCTCTAAGAGAGTTGGTTTCTCGTTTTCCAAGCATATCTTGTAGGTTCTATTTGGTTCACATGATATTAGGGGTCACGTGATCATTCACGGCTCGCTTACCCTCACGCATACAATAGTATTGTTGGGCCTCGATTCCAGTAACTCATCACTCGGTCGCCGATCTAAACCGACCGCATCGTATGCACGTCAGCGCTAGAGGATACGGTACGTCAAGGATACTTCTGCAGAGCTGCGCTGCTTCCAGGTACCAAACAGTCAGTGCCATACGAAGCAAAGACTATCCTACATAGGTTACCACATTGATTCCTTCTCTCATCACAGAGAGTGCCAGACGACCAAAAATGATATTCGTCAATAGAGGCCGTGCCATCCTAGCTTAGTGCTGCCGAATTGATGCACAGGCGAATCGGTGGTGCTCGATATTTAGGTGATGAAACCGAGGGGTAGCAAACGCCATGCACTGACCAGCCAGGAGTACGTCTCTGCATGTTCCGTAGCTTAGTGTCAAACGCCAGAGCGGCCGCCCGATCGCAGGGTGCGAAAGGATCAGACACCCAAGTCTCAGTTCTTCAACTCGATGTCGCAGTCTCCTACCCCGTAAAATCAGACCTCGAAGGCAAGGGGAGCATCTCTAAAGCTTCAAGCGAGAATGCTTTAATGACGCGCTCCGAGCCCAGGGCTTTTAGCAAGGATGTTTGCAAACACTGAAATGAAACTCTACTAGAAGTACGAAGTAAGCTAGAAGAGTTCTTGACAGTGACAGCAGCAACTACTTCAGCAGCTTCACGTCAAACTGACCAATGGTAGAAGCTTTGGCGGTCCGGGGTGTCGACGCCTTGTGAGGCTGTGCAACTTGCTGGGGTTACTTTTGCCAGGGAGACGAGAGAGTTGCGATCGCTCAATGTGTTGATTGGAGAAGAGCTATGTTATAAGGAGCCCTGCTAAAGGGCAAAGCTGACCAAAGCACATCATTTCCTGTACGTAGTACTCTGTGCTCCATATACTACTCTGTCCCACGAGCCTAGAAACAGCGAGATATTGGCTTTGTTCCTATATTCATCATTCGGGACAGAACTACTCCGTATGTCTATCTGAAGCCGTTGTTGGTACTCTGGACAGTCAAGTCGGTAGTCAAGATAATTCAACGTCATAATGACGTCTATTGTGGATTAAATACTGGAGGCACCGGATTTGTGCCGCGACCGGAAGATGATGAAGATTTGAGGTCTTAAATTGCTGCCACATACTCACGATTATTTCTCCGACGTTATTATTGTGATTTGGCTGGGCTCCGGGCCCTTGTCGCACCGCACAGATATACCGCGCAGCGCGTAGCCCGTTCTCTCGGCAGTTGGGAGTTGGCACAGACCGAGCATGCACATTGCTCGATCTCGAGTAACAGATTTGCCGAAATGAGAACAAAGCTGTTTTGTGTGGTGAGGAAACGTTACCAGGGAACCGACCCTTTGAAACCCTTGGAAGCCTCCCGTTCCTTCTTGTCCCGTGAACCGGTTGGAAATCGAGTAGCAAAGCATAATCCACGGATACGGACCGGTTCCTGAAATGCGATCGTCCACATGCGAGATCTCTCTTTGCGGCTGGCCACTGGAGGCGGGAGGCTGGAGCAGCCTACAAGTTCAGCCAGCCGGGTGAAAGTGAGATCAAGGAGTGGAGATTTGTCCCGGCTTCGGTAGAGTCGTTCGCTCCTTGGAATAATATCCCGCTCATGCCCCATAATAATTACAATCATGATTCACGACGATGACGGGGGCAAAGGCACTGATGTTGCGGTAATTGGCCCAGTTCGGACAACGTGTACATTGTAACCTCGTATGCTCCAAGACGAGCAGTGTTGAAAACACCCATTGTTTACCTGCACAACTGGCGTCAGTAGACCATAGACAAGGAATCAATTATAGCCAATACTCAACTCAAGCAGACAGTTCCCGCATGGCGAGAATATGTTCTGGGCCAATGGGCGGAAAGGGATGTCGAGAAGGAAAAGGTTAGCTGAACACTCCCTGTGGCGCCCTGGTTTCATCCTCGCACTTGTTCAGCAAGGCGATCCCTGTTTTCTCCCATCCCTCCGATTAACGAAACGTCGCAACAACATCGTGCAGACTTGAAATTTCTTATTGCTGTTGCAGTCCCGCATTCAACGGCCCATGCATGGGAAATGAGGAATCACATCCTGCCCTGAGTCAATCAACCTTTGCTGACCCAGCAAGGATGGAGATTTTGCGGAATATCTCCTAGACTATTATTTGTTTACATATTGAGGGAGCTTTATCAGAGATTTAGCGATCACCCTGTCTGCACGGAAAATAAACAACCAAGCCATCGCAGTCACTCGGTAGTCAAAAAAGTCAATAGTCCTAAATCATAGAATAGTAATAGTAGGAGTAATCAACAGCACCTTGTTTGCCAATAATTGGACTGCTGTCAAAACACCAGCAAACCATCACCGAGAAGAACGAGATCGAGTGCTTTGGCTGGGGGTGGGCACTCCTAGCGTGCTCCATTCCTCTATCACTCTTAGACTCTTAGACTGGCTATCCCGGTACTAGGCCAGACCAGAGTCCCACCCTGCAGCTTTGTTGATTTGATATCGATTCCTTCTTCTATGCTTCTGCCGCTTCCTCCATTCCAGCTGACACCTTAATTGTCGCTTTCTTCTTCTCTTCCTCTCTCTTTCTTGCGTGCCACCAGGGTCAGAAAAAGGGTCTGAGAGACCCCCAAGACTCTCTTTCCGGCCTTCTTGGTGTCATTGTCACCTCTCTCCTCTCATTCTTTCTGCAGTACCTGGCATTCGTTTCCGATCTTTCTCCATTCCTTTCGCCTATCCAAGCTCCGACCTACTACAAACCCCATCCCAGAGCACGTCAATTTCGCAACACTCCTCGACCTCAAAAGAAGTTACTCGGTCATTTCTGCAGCTCTTAACAGTTTCATTGGGAATATTCCTCTTTTTGCTATTTGTTTGGAAAGCCGATCGTCTCCAGTCTCATCGGCCGCGATACTGTCTGATGTGTCCAGCCACCTGAGCTTCCTCGTGCATGACAATGCAGATGGGATGTCAACTCCTCCACGTTTTATCGATGTTCCTAATCTAAGCTCCATGGTACCTGATACTGTTCTCAGCTTCCTCTGAGAATGGAACATGTATCAACGGTGAGTTGTCTGTTTTCGATTCTTCAGAACCGTGTTCAAGGCCCTCAATGGGTCTGCCTTCCCCCCCAGTTTCAATTCTCGCCTGCTTTGCACTGTCTCTGCTCGCAAGTCCCTAGTTTTACTTTGCATGTTCGAAGTCGCTGGGTTGCTGATTTCATATCTAGCTCTGTGCGATTAGCACTGTCGGTATTGCTGCCACCGGCTTTGCGCTCGGTCGCGTCGAACGGGCACCATCTCTAGAGCCGGCAAATACACGAAGCGCTCCGTTACTAGATTCCGACACAGTCCCGTCATTTGACGCAGGACTCTCAAGGACATTCGCGACAACGGGAACACAATCTCCCGTTCACCCTAGCTTTTCAGAAACTCGAGAGAATGTTGCTTCCTACAAAGACCAAGTTGAAGGAGGAAATATACCCAGGAAGACATCATTTGCAGGTATAAGACTACGTCGGCGTGGTCAAACCTTGACCATCCCGCCGATACAAACCAAGGAAATTCTGCCGAGTTCGTCGCATGGCCGACGACCGTCTTCTTCCTGGCTTCGGCGGCTGTCGTTCCAACCTGATAAGCGGCTCTCACTTCAAAGTCCGGACACCCCATCGTTTCCGGAACCAGCCAGTCCAGCTTTCCCACGTCCGTCCAGTCAGCGCAGGGTACCCAATAAACTTGTCAAACGACCAAAATCGCAGCATTCAAATGCGAGCCCTTTTTTCGCACATACCATCTCTTCACCATCAACATCTAGCGCGCTACGCAGACCTGTAACAAGTTACCAGCGATCTGAAACCTTCAGCCACAGGGCAACCCATAGCTTGAGTTTCGAACCCAGTTTGGCGCTCGGCCCTCTTGCGGAGCCTCCTTACCACAATATTCCATCAGAAAACGACCCCTGGCAACCTTATTTCGTGCCGAAGCCTGACACGTCGTCCGAGCGACTGGATCGTAGGTTTTCAACAGCAACAAAGCCTCGAGAGACAGCAGTGCGGCGAATCCTTCCACAAAATGATGCCGCTCCGGCCCTTATCCTGGCGACATCAATCATAAAAAGGGGTGACGCAGTGAAAGCTGTACCGGAAGGGCCTACAACTCAACCTGTTGAGTTTCGTAACCCGTTCGAACAAGCGCCATCTGATCTAAAGACACCCCCAACTGAGACGGATGCTTGTCAATTGCCCTTTGAGGAGGTGCGTCCAAAGTCACCTGGAGAATCTGCAGGGCCATTAGATATTAGGGTGTTACGCAATGGCTCATTTACGGGGCCAAAAAGGAGAGCAGCATCGACTCCTTTACCCGAGCAATCAAATGTGGAAGGAGCTATCTGGGTTTCACCACGAGCACCCGGAAGGCGTAACATTACCGACCCAAATGTCTTCAGGCGACCGCCAACCAATCCCGCAAACGGTGGGCTTTCATCTTTGTACACGTCAGGGATCGTGGGGCCACAGTCGCGGATTCTTTCGTCGTACCGCAAAGAACATCGGGATATCGGACAGAGCACCTCGGCAGACGGATCAGCCCTATCTTCATTATACGGCTCAATTCGCCCTCGCCCCAAGCGCCATTCGATCGCTGCTTCAGACCCAGCATCAACCTTCATTGGTTCCGATGATACCCGGGTCTTCACTTCCGGCGAGGAAGACGAAACTGACTTTATGAGCGATACTGCTTTCGACTCAATACGCACTCATTTTACCGCCGACAGTTTTTGTTTCCAATCACCTCGAATCGAGACCATCTTTGACAAGAATATTCCTCTTGGGAACACAATTGATCCATCCGCTAATTCGAACGACATGAATTCATCTAGCGTTCTCCTCTCTGCACCGATAAAGTCACTTAGTTCTGAGGAGGAAAGAAGAACAATCGTGGCCTCCTTCACGCCGGTAACACAAATCATCAAGAACATTCATGAAGCAGATAGCGAAGTATCCTTCCCATCTGACTTGAGCGACGACGATGACTCAAAAAGCATGGTCGCCTCGTTACCCGGGGATAAAACTATCCGTCCTTCTAGACCTCAAGTTAGCGCGCTATCTTTGGATACCTCCAGCGGTCAACATCAGCGAGACATTCATGGGTCAGGCGGAGTGACTGGAGAAGTCCATGAAACATTGCCGAAGATGAACATCTTCGACTGGTCTGAACATCCAAAGCCTGATCGTGAGGGGTCCGGACCTGACGGTCGTCCACGCACCGTTCACGGAAAGCATGCTCCAGGCATGCGGGGCAGTCGAGCAACCGGACGAAAACCTCCCAGTACCCTTCATTACCGTAGCCAGAGTGTTCCTGTTGCAAGGGAGCCCGCTATGCCCAAAGAGTCAAGGCAATCTTCCGGAAAATTCGGGACCTGGGGCCTGGGTAGTAAAGGTGTCAGTGAAGACTGGGACAGTGACTTCGAGTTCGAAGACAAGGACAAGGACGAGAATGCTATGAGTGAGAACGTCAACCCGAACAAGAATATTGGTCGCCGGAGCGTGGTAGTACCTCAAGCGATCATGGAACGTCAAGCTAGTCTCCATGGCCAATATGGACAGGTTCAAGAGCTAACTCTGCTGGTGGAAGAATTGAAACGCTTGAGGCATCAAGCCAGCTTTCTGGACATTGTTCGGGGTCCGTCAAATGAACTTTGGAAAGAAGCTGAAGGGATAGTTGATCTAGCAACACTCGACGATGACGACCACAATGAATCACCTCCCAGGTCACCATCATCACTCACTTTTAGCTTTGATGAGTCTGAAGGCGAGTCCTCCCAGATGAATGACCCTTGGAAACGTGTTAGCGGAGATTCATGGAGGGCCTCACTTTCAGAAAAATCTAGTCTCCGTCCGACAACATCTCCAGGACCGGACCAGACAGTACTCTCCACCAAAGCAAACTCCGTGCTAGATCTGATATATCAGCAACGCCTTACTCAGAATCCTACAAGTATTCACACCCACCTCCCACGGTCAAAAAAGCTTCCATTCGATACGCAGTCTCTTCGTGACCTTGTTGTCCGTGCTGGCGTGGTGACCCGTGCGTTGAAGGAAGTGGTTCGAAAGGCAGAAGGGGTTGCAAACGGTTCTGAAGAAAACACGCATCCATCACATCCACCATTCAGTCGCATTTTCGAAAATCCTTCGCATGATGATATCTCGAGCTTTGAGACCTCTTGCATTAGCTGAGGCGTTTGGCTTTTCACGTTTTACAGATACAACCAGCTTTATACCCTTCCCCGACGTCTAAATGTACAACCTACAAAAGTTTAATGACTCATCCGAGTATATGGGACGACATTATCGACAATACCTAATTGAAACGCCTTTCCCTTCGCCAATTTTTCCCTTTCGAGGATCCTTCCTCGATCTTAGTTTTGAGCTAGCTTACAGACTGAGCTAGTTCCTTTCCGGTGGTTCTTTCCTTCCACTCAAACAGGTTTTTTTTGTACAACCAATCGTGTTGGTGTATATCCATCGCCCCTCGTGGGCTTGTCTTAAGTACTTTGGGAGGTTCTTGTGCATGTTTTGCCTCATTGGTGTCATCACACTCTTTTCCATTTTGTCATAAACAGTGCATTGTGGACGCTACGGATATCAGGTCTAATGGTACATGATAAAGTAAGGATAAAAGAATAAACAGCAATCTTGACGAACAACTGTGAGTCTTACCCGGTGCAGAATCGCTTGAATGATCCATATAAAGATCAGTCAGTTTAGACCAGATATGGCGGTAACTGTAGAGAGCCATACTACTCAAGTATCAAGAGTGGAAAAAAGACAGTCAGTTTTATAGCTGAGCACACATTCCCCAAATATTAAAAAAAAAAAAAAAAAAAAAAAAAAAAAAAAAAAAAAAAAAAAAAAAAAAAAAAAAAAAAAAAAAAAAAAAAAAAAAAAAAAAAATAAAAAA
>QPHH01000032.1:50614-102841 GCA_003574815.1 Aspergillus spinulosporus | reverse complement strand
AAAAAAAAAAAAAAAAAAAAAAAAAAAAAAAAAAAAAAAAAAAAAAAAAAAAAAAAAAAAAAAAAAAAAAAAAAAAAAAAAAAAAAAATAAAATAAAAAAATAAAAAAATAAATAAATAAAAAAAAAATTCAGATTAGACGCCGCAAGTTGCAGAGATCAGCGCTCGCAGTTGATTTCGAATCGAAAACAGTCGGGTATCTCTATCCAAAGACGCATCTCATGAAAAAAACAAGAAAAAAGAAACGTATAAAATGCGATAGAAACAAGAAAAACCAAAAAAGGGCTTCTCATCCTGCCTCCCTCTATACTTTATAATTCTGGCACTGTCAACCAAATAGTCGAACATGTATACGCCAAAAAAAGGGCACGTGTTTATGAGAATTCCGGTTTTGGCGGTGATGTTGCAGCAGGCTTTTGTTGTGTCTTCTTCTTTCTAACTATTCCTCGGCAACAGTGGCGTTGGCTTTAGCGACGGTGGTATATTCGGCGGCAAAACTGCTCTTAGAACGGATTCTATGGCCGTAGAGATAAAAGAGGAGAGGAATGGGCATGAGGACAGCAGCCACGCAACCGAGGAGAGTTCCCGTCCAGTTGACGCCAATGGCATTGAACTACAGGGGTGAACCGATTAGCGTCGCGGTGCTTTGCCGCAGAGAGTTTGCCTTACCATATAAGGAGCGAACAGGGGAAATCCTGCACCAGCAATGGAACGGAGGATACTGTTTGCAGCTAAAGCAGATGCGGCGCTGGAACATAGTTAGGCATGTGGCCATGGTGCAACAAGGAAGTACTCACAAAACAAGATAGGTGTCGATGATATAGTTGAGACATTGAAGGAAGATGCATAGTAGGCCGAACCCGGTAAGAATTCCTGATACCGTAGGAACGATCCAGTGTATATTGCCGGTATATCCAGTCCAGCCGAACCAGAAAAGTCCGACGGCGAAAGCCACGCTGCCAATTATGGCTGGTGGCAATCTCCATTCGGGAATTGGGATATCGCCATTCGCGCTCAACTTTCTGTTGTACCAGGGTTGCATTGCGATGATGAAAAGCCCTCCTAGGAACTCGCCCAGGATAAGGCCGAAATAAGGTAGCCCACCGACACCCTTGTTAAACCCGTGGATTCTCTGGAAAACAATAGGATATGCCGTCATGAAAAGGTAGAGTAAGCCGTATAGAAAAGCCATGTAGATGCTTAGTAGGAGCAGGACTGGCTCACTGAACAGGATTCGCACGGGGCGGCTGAAATTCTTCGCAATCAACTCGCCCAGGTCAATCTCGACTTCTTCTTGCTTCGCATGAATGCCCCAGTTCTTGGTTCTTCGGCGCAGCTCTTCGGCCTTTCTGATCAGGACAATAGGAGGGTATGTCTCGTGGACGAAGAACAAGTCCAACACGAACGCAGTGGCTCCCCATATCCCAACGAGATATTCTGTCCAGCGCCAGCCTAGGTAACTATCCACGATAAAACCCCCAATGAACGGAGCAAGAAGCGGACCCGTAAAGACCATCATGGTAAATATCGTGATCGCAAGGCCACGGTGACGATTGTCATAGATATCGGAAAACACAGCTGCCACTACAGCGATAGGACACGCACCAAAAAATCCTCCAAAGAAACGGCAGATGATGACGGTTTGAAGATTCTCAGCCGTAGCAACGCCGAATTGGAAGACCGTGAACCCGAAGACACCAATAAGGATGGGCAATCGGCGGCCAAATAGCTCTGACAACGGGGAGAAGAGGGTAGGGCCAAATGCGAAGCCGAGAACATATAAAGACATGCCCAGAGTGCCAACCTCGGTCGATACGTTGAACTTTGCGGACACCACAGAATTCGCGGAAGAAAAGACACTACTTGTGAATGTAGAATTAAATGTCGTGAAGGCTAGCAATACTGAGACAATAACCCTAATATGCCGTCAATCATCAAGCAATTACAGATTGATGAATAACTTACTTCTTTTTAGTAGGCCAGTTCTGCGGATGTAGAGGGTCGTCCGGTCCAGCGAATTCTACCACATACTCCTCTTTGTCTGGGAGCGGAGGCGGATACGGTTTGCCTGCTCCAAACTCGGGCAAGGGCCTCTTGGATTGTCGCGACCTGAGTGATCCAACTGTCGCGCTGTGCTGACTCCGCTGTGTTGCGATCCGACTGAGGGCTGTAGGATGGCGCTCTAGACCATGGCCAGGTTGAGTCTGCACGGTCTGCGTCCGCGACATGCGTTCGACATCGTCATCGCTCGATGAGGTATCTGAGGATGAATATGACTCGGTGCGATCAATCTGACTGCCACTATCCGAAATGTGATCATTGGAGAGGGTATCGTCATATTCCCCCTTCGCCATGGGATGCATGACAGATGAAGTCATTGATCAACTCGCCGCGGATTAGTTAGATACACGATGGCGAGAGAGCAGTAGAGCAGTAGGATAGCATAAGAGCGAACCAAAAAAAAAAAGGCGGCTTGTGGCCATTCAATGGTTAGTTATACATGCTACGTAGTAGGCAGCTATTCGGATATGTTGCCGGGCCCAGAAAAAAATTCACGTTTTAGTTTTGTCTTTACGGAATTAGTCCTCGACTATCTCTTGATTTCAGGTAAAAGGGCCACTTAGCGTCTACTTGGGCATCATTTCAAAGATCGAAGATGGAGCCCGAGTCTACTAGTAGGAACTACAGGGTTCCAATCCTTTGTCAACTGCTCTCGGTTAGATTCGTGCTGTTGTCGAGTGGAATGGACCTAGGTACCTGGGTGTATGTCTTTAGGATCAATCCAGGGCAAATGCCGAACTCACTGGGCGATTATCACTGATAGCAAGGCGTTATCAGCTGTGTTAGTCCTTCAGTAATGTTCTGTTGTGGTCGGTTCATATTTACTTGATGCGGTCATAACCTGATTATCAATTAGTTGTCTTTCTGGAGGCTAGCAAGATGTCTGATGTCATTCACGGATACTGATAATGATGCAGGGCGGGCTTATCTACAAGTATCACACCACGAATATATATAATCACGGATGCCCAGCCATTGTGTGGCACTACTCCATGCCATAGCATCGGGATGGTCCCAGGAGACGACACTGGGCTTTTCTCACTTCTGTCTTTGAAATGAATGCTACCTCGTAATGGAGTAGGATACTGTAGCGCCAATCTTGCAGTAGCACATTCAACGTCTTAGGGACGTGCAAACTCTGCGGGCTGTGTTTTTCTGGTTTCCGCAAGTTCGGAGGTGTCTCTAGTCAGATAAAAAAAAGATAGAGAAGCCATAATGGTTTCTCAACGCAAGAAACGCTGCTTGAAGTAGCTTTATCTAAAGAGAATTCGAGTAGATGGAAGCCAAGAGCGTGGGACGAGTCTTCTTGACCAACAAGAAGCGGGACGTCAGTGTCTCAGGTTTGATTGGATTGCAACGAAATAATACAACGACCAGGACATGGTGCCGCACACGACAAGTTTATCCGGCTGCTCATCTTCAAACTCCTGAACTAAGCCATATTCTTTGGCCACCGATATACGCCCCTTGTCGAATTCTTGATATCCTGATATAGT
Organism: Aspergillus spinulosporus; assembly: GCA_003574815.1. Classification (NCBI taxonomy): domain Eukaryota; kingdom Fungi; phylum Ascomycota; class Eurotiomycetes; order Eurotiales; family Aspergillaceae; genus Aspergillus; species Aspergillus spinulosporus. Next base: position 99,285 of record QPHH01000032.1, on the reverse strand, counting down.
GTAGATAGGTAGAAAATGGCTTCCCAGTCAAGACCAGAAATCAAAGAATACCGTACAGCCGTACCAGTAGATCTCCCTGTCATTGGTTTGGTACCTGGCGCTAGACCCTTCTCGGAGCCCAGCCGTCGGGGGACGGGACCCAGTTCTGGGACTCTGGCGCCTTACCTCTCAATCAAAATGGACTGCATGTAGGAGTCGAAATTGCAGAAAAGAAAAGTGCTACAGTCTCGTGGGTGCTCATGAGGCGTATGGATTACACTTTTGATAATATCACCCTGTGCTCTTGTCCTGTGTTTAGAAAGCTCTTCAAGATAGCTGCCTACACAGAGGGAAGGTGGGCCCAATGTTATTATTGTCCGGTCGCCGGCTCAGGGGCAACAATTTTAGAAGCCGAAGTTTGAACAAAGGGCTCTAAGCCTCCCTTCCAGAGAGAGAGCTAAGGAACCTGAACCCTGACTGCCGTCTAAACAAGCCAATCAGAAGATATATCAAGAATGGCGAGAGATACGCAGGAGTACATGGTCCTTACCTAACTTTGATACAGGAGGAAGACACAATCTACGGCCCCACAAGTGTCGGTCATCAACAAGTAGCAGGAATAATTAATCTCCTTCACACAAACGGGCCCCCTTCTAGACCGTTACCGAGTCACAACTCGTACTAGTATACCAGGCTAGCCCCCCAATGGGGCCCTGCCCTCTTACCTCCTCTTCCCTCTCCTGCCCGCCCTTTCTCTTTCTTTCTATCTCTCATCCGCTTCCTTATTTACCAGTCGTTCTTTCCTCGACGTCTCGGATATCGCTACCGCGGTATCCAGCCATTCTTTTCTCATCGCACCTGGCCGCTGGCCGCCACTCGCTTTGGACCTCGTTCCGTTCACTCCTTACCCAACCGTCGAAACTAGCTTCGCGTCGATCCTATTCTCTGTCCTCCAGCTTATCAGGTCAACTCTCCATTTCGTCCTTGAACAGCTTTTGCATGGCACCCCAAGACTCGCCCAAATCCAGTTTTTACGGACGATCAGATTAATGATCTAGGGTTTTCAATTGCACGCCCATTGACATCTAATCACTTGAATGCTTGGGTTTGATAGTCGTGCAATCAGAAGCTAAGCGACCATGCACCGGCATCAACAGCACCAACATCACCATGGCAAGTATTTGGGAGCCCGCTTTGCACCTGTCGAGCCAGCGCTCATGCCACGCAACCGACCGCCGTACCTACTCATGCCCGAAGCTCCAACTCTGGTGAAAAGAGAACCAATGCCTACGACGGAATCTGGTCGAGTGGAAACGTGCTCGCCTGGAGACAACTCGGCCCGATGCGAGAAGAACACAAGTACCGCGAGCAATACAACGCTACCTGTAGTGCTAGGAGCAGTGTATGTTCTATTGTCTTTCATCGGGCGTCGCTAATGTGAACTAGCATTCCCATTGTCTGTGCGGTCATAGTTTTAATATTTCTACATCGACGAAATGTGAAGAAACTCCGCAATGAGGACGCCAATGATAAGCACAAGTCTCTTGACTTTGGAATGGATATGGCTCCGAGCGGCGGTAGGTCTGGGATGCAAGAAAAAGGGTCTAACCACACGAAAGGCATCTCTCTGGACATAGGACCTAGTCCTTATATGTTACCGCCTAGCATACGCGGCTCGAAGGATTCGCTGAATTCACTACCGCGAACAATATTGGCCGATGATGACAAGTACCGACCCGCACACACATATTTCTCAGCCGATGCTCAGTCCATCCAATCGCAGAGACGAGGTCATGATGATGCTGCAAGCATTGCAGGTTCAACACGGAGAGAAGTGTTTGGGGATGAAATGAATCAAGGGTTACTGGGTAATGCTCAGAGGATCTCGCGCTCGTCTCCGCCCCTTTACAACCCGCCTGAGCCGGCCCCTGGGCGGGCCCAATCCCAAGTGCAGGACACCGGCTTTGAATTGAACTTGCCCAGGAGTCCTAGTCCCGTCCATGTACCGGGCTTGACATCAATCAACGAATCGACGACGGAGACTGGCAGAGATGCGAACGTTCCCAGAAGCATGCCGTCACCCGTGAACTCCCCTCCTGAACATAAGTTCGACTTGCCGTTACAGGATACGCCTGCTACTCATGCTGAACCCGATCACAGCCCTTCACATGACGCGCCAACTGCGATGCCAAGGATTTCTCTCCCCTCGAGCGATGTCGATAGTGAGTACGGACACCAGAGGACATCCGATCCAGCTGTTCCGGCTGAGAATGCCCAAAGGGCAGGCATTAGCACCACTCCACTTGAGGAAAGCACTGATCAGGCGCCTAAGCCTGCGATGCCCGAGGAGCCACCGCAATCATCTAATCTGAAACTCGATCCTCGTCGTGATACCCGCCGTCTGACAATGGGGCTACGCCCCTTGCCGCCAGAGGATCCGTCTGATAACCCTGAGCAGCGTGCTAATCGTATCCGATCATTCTACAAGGAGTACTTTGACGAGAGCAAGGCAGGACAAAGAGAGACTTACTACGGGGACTATGGCGCTGATTACTACCCACATGATGACGACTATGTCTATGATCCAGCCACCGGAGAATACTATGACGCGGTACCAGCACCATATGCTGAACCGATGACTCGTCGCGCTATGACTCCACCTCCACGCGCTCCCCCTCGGTTCCAAGGCGCAGCCCACCATATGGCATCGGGCTCAATCGGTGGGTATAGCGATAGATTTCAGCCTCCCGGACCGCGTGCATTCTCTTCCGCTTCGAACCGAATTCCTGGCCCCAGAGCTCCGCGTCGGCCAGTTCCCCCACCAGCTCCCCTTAACATACTTCCTTCCCCCCATCTCTTAAAGGATGATTCCATCATGACGGCTATCGACTTTGCTCCTGCTTCAAGCTTCAAAGACCAAAGAGATGGGCGCCCGGATACTCCTCTTGGGGGAGTACGGCCCTACAGCCCTACGGTCCGAGCTCACACTCCTCTTGTGTCGGTGTTCGACGATTTAGCACCTATGCCTAGCCCGTAAGTTAACCGCTCTCTTTCATTTGTTTTCTAAACTAACCGCTGGTAGGCACGCACTACGAAAGTCAGGCACTTTCGGCAATCTGGATTTTGCTCCTCCTCCCCGTTTTAAGACCCAAGACACTGCAAGTGATGCGGGTAGCATCCGCAGTACGCGAACCGGGGTCTCAGCAGCCCATTTGCAGAACATCCGTAATGGTGCGTACCGTGTCAGCCGACTGCCCCCAGAAACTGTTGGTACCAAGGATGACTTGATATCAAACCTTCGTCCTAAATGGGATATACGGCAATAGACGTTGAAACCTTGTAACGATTTCTGTTTCCGTCCTGGAGTTCACCTGCTATGTTATGATTTGTACTACTGAGTTCTTGAGTTCAATCTGCTGTTGGTCCTCTCGTGAGATTTGATTTGGGTGAAACATGCCCATTGTGTACATAGCATACAAGAGGCTGGAGTTTGCTTTCATAAATTTCGCCGTTGTATTTCTTCTGTCAGGAGTTGGATTTAAGATCGCACATTTCTGCTATTTCTGGTGCGAGAAACACATATTGTCCGTCCTAGTTTCTTCGGGCTTTTTTTTTTGTTTTCGTTTTTTTTTTTTTATTTTGGAGGGATTGGCGCCTCTCTATCCCAATCAATCTTCTTCTTTAACAATGATGGGCGACTTCCGGCGGCAACATTTCATATGAGACACTTGGACCTGTGGTAAACCGTACTATGTGCTGGGGCGTTCACCAAGAATAGGTTAAACCTAGAACCATGGATTCGATGGAAAGCGGTGGCCTTCTTTGGCACTGATCCGGACGAACCTCTCGGAGACCTCAACATGGTGTCAGGCTCGTGGATGAGTGTGGTTTTCGTGCTCTAGACACTCTGAACAGCCGGGTCCATGAACCTTGATTCCTTTCGCCCTGTTATCTCATGTGCTCTGGCGTGTGGGCTCAGCTGGCACTCTCATGACGGGCTTCTGAGTTGAGAGGGTTATTCTCGACGATCCAACAATGATTATGTATGGTTAACACGTTATGACAGTCATGCATTCCATTGGCAAGCAATAGACGAAGCTTATAGTAATGTGAGTCCGGTAAAGGGGCCACCCCAATCCGGTAATGCATCGCCTGCTTGCGGTTTGTGGACCAAGGTCCCATTGCTCCATGACATGCCATCATTATATTTAAAGCTACAAGACACTCAACACTGGAAGCCTGCAACCAGCGACATAACGGATATCAAGAATGAATGTACGATGTGAATATTTCCGTTGGCGTAATGCAGTGTTGCAGTGGGCACTGGAAAACCGTGCCCTGATTTCCGAACGTGTCACTAAGGCAGATAGCTCGGCTGCTGGCTTCCAGCGGACGCGACGGAGATTTCTAGGCAGAATGTAGTCTTTTATAATCGTAAAAATCATGCAGCACCGTTTGAAATTGAACTGCCCAACTTTTCCCCTGCTGCATCGTTGGTTTAATTTTGCGGCTACTACAAATCGGAGTAATAGCAGTTTGGGTAATACGAAGCGTGGCAGCAACGAATGGCGCACTGTTGCTAAGAATAAAATGTACGGAAGCGGTGCCTGGGCCCACCATCATACAAGAGTATTACTCTGTTTTATTATTACAGGCTTGGGACTGCCGTTCTTTTCTTGGAGACGACTCGCATCTCCACTTTCTTTCCACCCACTCAGTTCAATCTCAATCTCACTCATTCCTCTTCTTAGCCTTCCCGTCTCTTTCTTTGTTCCTCTGCCTCTTCGGTCCCGGTCCGTTCTATCGTCCCTCCTCTCAACCGTTACTTGAACTCTTCGTTGTTTAATATGAGACTATTCACATCATCTACGTGAGGCTCGAACCACTTCAACTGGCGCGCTCGGAACGAGATCTTCTGTCAAGTTCGCCCCTGGCCGTCCCCGTCAGCCAAATTGCCTTCAGCATCAGCACTTCGTCTCTCTCGGCCCGCGAAAGCAATTGTCGACATTTTGCGCGCCCAATACCGTCCAAAATAAATCTTCCGGTTTTTCTTTCGCTATCTATCGCAATTTTTCTCCATAAGTTGCCGAAGGCTGATGAGAGCATTGCAGCCTTACCCAGGTTCAGGAACTGTCTTGGTTTTTTGGATATCTGCTCTGTGGCTATTCTCCGAACAATCACTCAATTGTCACGCTACGTTCCAGTTTGGGATATAGTACGATCTTCGAGGTCCAGGATCCGGAGTTGTACCCTTGGTAGTGTATCACACTCGGCGCAGCGGGCAAATCATTAGGAACGTATTGGGCAACGGGAATTGCTCTTGCGTTCATCCACCATGAGTCTGAGCGTTCCCAACCCAGCGCCGAGCACTACGGCTGATACAGAACCTTCACCGACCACGACCTCCGACACCGAACCCACAGAGACTTCCCAGACGTCAACATCTACGACCACCACCGAATCCGAGTCGTCTTCTACAGCTGAGACCTCAACCTCAACTGCAGAGTCATCTACCTCAACAAGCACCTCAGAAACTACAGAGACTACAGTACCCTCTACATCCGAGACTTCTTCCGCCCCTACTAGTAGTAGTAGTACTACCACTACTACTGATGATCCAACCACCACTACTACTGAACCCACAAGCACAACTACCGACCCAACTTCATCCGATGACACTGTTGAGCCGACAATCACCACAACAGAGATCACCACAGGAACCACCACAACCACCATTACCATAACCGGCACACCAACCGGACCCACGACTACGGGCGATGGAGGCGCATCTTCAACCATCGATTCCTCATCCGCTGCTTCAGCAACGGAAACAGGCAACAGCGACTCTGGACTCTCGGCAGGCGGAACTATCGCTGTCGCGGTGGTTGTCCCTGTTGTCTCAGTCGCTATTCTTGTCCTGGTAGGCCTGTGGCTCTGGAGGAGACACAAGGCAAAGAAGGTGGCGGAAGAGGAACGCAGAAAAGAAGTTGAGGAGTATGGGTTTAACCCAAATGGTGATCCAACACTACCCGCAGTAATGGGTGGCTCTGCGGATGATAATGCAGGGTACCGTGGGTGGGGGACAACTTCGGCCGGCCGCAAAGCTTCAACAAATCTCTCAAGCAGTGCTGGTGTTGGTTTAGCGATGTCTGAAGCTAGCAGCCAACCAGGTTACCATCATACTGCTACTCCCAGCGATGGCACTATCCAATACGAAGGGCATGGTCCCCTTGGCGAGACCGAACCCTACGGAATCTTGGGCTCTGCTCCTGTCGCTGCTGCTGCTACCTCCAACCAGCGCCATACCGATATCAATCGAGGCCCATCCAATGCCTCATCTGCGTATTCTGCGGGTAATCACTCGGATATTTCGGAAGAAAGTAATATGTCAGCCAACCACCCTGGCGGCCCATACTATGATTATGCCGATGTGCAACAGCAATATGGAGGGTACAACGATCCATATGGCGGCCAACCAGTGATTCGGGATGTTCAAGCTCGCCGCAACACACAGATCCAGAATCCATCTGTATTTCCTCGACAAGGAAATGCTGGGATCGCGCAAAATTTCTAAGAGAAAATGGGTTGGCCATTTTTGTTTCTTATATATACTTACTGAAGGATCTATATATCGACTCTTGTTTTCCCAGCACGGTTGCCACTGAATGAAGTCGCGAGGGGATTTAGCGCAGTACTGAGCCCTAAGCCTTCATAATATTGTTATCATCAGGCCAGAGTCGATTGTTTATCTACAAGGAACTTGTCGAGTTCTGTTTTCTTTTTTTCTTAAATGTGATACCAAATTTCATCGCCATCTTTGCCTTTCATTTTCGTCTTATTTGTTCCCTCGCTATCTTGGTCTTGTCTTTTTTTGGTGTACATTTACGACTGCTCTTTCTCATGTGAGGGACGTCTTTAGTCCGGGTTTGTCTTCAATACCTCAACAGACAGTCTACTTTCGATCACCCTTCATATTTCATTTGTCTGGATTTCTTGACTTTTTTTGGTGGGCATTTGCTTCTCTCAGGGAAGGCAAACAGTGCGTAAAGCTATATACCCTAGCTAGGGATCCATAATGACAAACTCAAAACTCATAGTTGAAACTAAGCAGCAGGTATCCGTAGCACTCAATAGGTTTAATGATATTGCGTCTCTATAAATCATATTGCCTGTGGAGTTCATGTAAGAGGTGCGATGCCCGGACAGCCTACCAGTGGTCGGCTTCTAGATGAGGAAGATCATGGCTTGTACCCGTTAGTATCAATCTTAGATGACCATAACCACCTCCCGAAGATCTTGCGGAGCTGATCTAATTATTGTTCTCGCGCAGGGAACCCGGCCAGTGACATCATCCGGAATTGAGTCGAATCACACTTGTGTAGTACAAAGTGCATGCTTAACCTGAGAAAAGATGATAAGCCAAGCATTCAGTGATATGTTAGGCTTGTTCGAGTAGTGCACGTTGTGATTGACGCGGCTTTGGTTGGGTTGTTCTCCAGGGCTTGCAGCTTTAGCGTGACCGCGGGGCAGGAAACGTGGGTTCGTTTGCGGCCATGATTGGGCGGGAACGAGCTCCCCCAGAGCTCTCCACCCTCAGCTCTCCCTTCCGTCTTTGACATGAACACTTTACTCTCAGCAACCTTCTTACGATCGATTCAAATCTCCTTTGTCGGTGATCTCCTAGTCGCTTTCCATTAGGTATGTCATTGAGGAGTGTCATCCATGGCACCCCGCCCTGACCCGGTCTTTGTCGAGCATGAAATGTCCGCTGACGCGCAAAAGAAAAAACAGAACCTCACCTAAGTGCTTTTCATCCGGCAAGGTCAGAGCAGACTATATATCGTTCCGCACCGCATCGATCTCAACGAGTATATCATGCATTTATGCACCCCTTTCTTGTAAAACAACCTATTATAGACGGGGAAGTCTGGAAAGCCTCGGGCTATTGCACTTGCGCGAAGGACCTGATCTCTACGTACTTTTCGGTGCAAAACAGCACCCTCATTAGGTGCCTAAGTATCAGTGCTACAGAGGAGTATACTCTGTAGGAGGTTAGGAGCTGCTGGGTGCCCCTATTATCTGACCATCCTAGCCTGAACTCCACACTTCAGGGCAATTGGACGACTCTCTCTTTAGCCTGCTGGCAGCTCTATCTACGACGTATCTGTGTCTGCCCCACTTCAGCGCGCTCATCTGTTCTATTGCCTCCCCTCAGTTGAATCACTTCCCTGAGGGGTAGTTTGGTTTCCGAGCTCACCTTCCAATTTCTTCTCTTCTTATTCTTCTTCTTCCTCATCATCTTCTTTATTCCTTCTCATTTTAGCAGGATTTTCTTCCAGAGTCCTAGGTTATTTACAGCCCTGCAATTGATGCTCCAGGGCTTGGCTGCACTCCTCGTCATAACCAGGACTACAAAGCCTTCGCCTTTTTACGTCAAAGGACTGGTGAAGGGCTCCCGACCTTTGGCGTATTTGTCAACATGTACGTATTCCTCTTTTGAAAATTGCGTGAGATCTGGCCATGATATAAAAAGAGGCCTCGCTCTACCAGAAACTGATCGCTGGATTGTAGGAAGTTCGGCAAACAAATCCAGCGCAGACAGCTTGATCTGCCGGAGTATGCCGCCAGCTTCGTGAATTACAAGGCATTAAAGAAGGTCAACAGCAGTGGATCCTGAGTTCGTGTATACCACGGGTGCTGACGTCGGACAAACTAGCTTATCAAGCAACTGAGTGCAACGCCGACTATCCTCGCTCAGAGCTCTGTGCCCATCACTCAAAATGCTTCCGAAGCACAGGCTGCACTTCGTGCGAACAAGGAGGTCTTCTTTTTCCGACTGGTAAGGCATGGTGTGAAAGGTGTCTGTGGCTCGGAGCTTTTCTGAGTTTCGTACCAGGAACGTGAGATTGAGAAAGTCAACGCGTTTTATTTACAAAAGGAGGCCGAGGTCTGTCTCACTGCCCAGGGCCACTACATAGAAACCTGACATTAGGCGACAGTTCTCCCAACGGCTAAAGACCTTGGTTGATAAGAAGCGAGTCGTCCAGTCACGGACGGTGACCAAACCTAAAGCCCCGGCGAATCTTGTCGCTCTTCTTGAAGGCTTTCAGCAATTCGATGGCGACCTGAATAAACTGCAGGTGAGTTCATATGCTGACTGATAGAAGCTTTTCTCATGCATCGTTGTAACATACAGCAATTCGTCGAAATTAATGAGACGGCCATGTCCAAGATCCTCAAAAAGGTCTGTCGAAATGATATGTTACGACCTTTGTGAGTTGAATTCGCTGACAGATAACCTAGTGGGATAAAACATCGAAGGTCTATATTCCTCGCCATCCAACTTCCGCGTCCAACCAGCTTACCATACATTCACAATAGTCTCGCATGAAGGAATTATATCTCCACCGTGCCGTTGAAGTACAGCCATGTTTCAATAGGGATGTATTGCGTGATCTTTCTGACCGGGCGACCACCGCTCGTATAGAGCTTGAAGCCTGGGCGGAAGGAGAGAATATTCAGTTCGACACGACTCGTCCGACCGACCGCACGACCACCTTCCAAGCTTTGGGGTCCGAGGAAGAAGACCTTGACCTTCAAGTTCTACAATCTGCCAATTCAGGGAATTTACATGCATTACGCGAATGGGCAGACAAACTGCAGAATTCGTGTGATTCGCGCGAGCGCGCCACACGCACGTTTCTTGCCGCAATCAGTGAATATTCCGACGATGTCCTCGCTGTCCTCCTCGAAACTGGTTTAGTCGATATCTTTGCCGAGGATGATATCAACGAGCGGAACTGTCTACATGAGGCGGCCATTTCTGGCCGCAAGTTCGTTCTTAGAGCTGGTCTTGAAGCGGGTGTGCAGGTGTCTAGGACCGATGTTTACGGAAGAATCCCGTTACACTATGCTTGTATACATGGCCGTGTAGAGATGGTACAGCAACTATTGGCAACAGATCCTAGCACTGTTGACATTATGGACCATGACAACTTCACGCCCTTGATACATAGCATTGTCAAGAACCAGCTTGATTGTGCGGAGCAGCTTCTCCGCAATAATGCCCGCATCGATCCGGTGTCTGAATCGGACTATATTCCGCTCAACCTGGCATGCCAGCATGGATCGCTTCCAATAGTCAAGATGCTCTTAGAACGACAGGCTCAATTACTCCCCGATGCGGAAGGTCTCTACCCTCAGCACATGGTGGCGCGCGCATCACAATCCCCTGACATTCTATTACTGCTCAAACGGCATGGTGCTGATCTCAACCAGAGAGACAAGTTGTACCAGTGGACTCCACTTTTTCATGCTGCTAGCGAAGGCTGCGTTAACTGCCTCCGGACACTTCTGGAGCTGGGCGTGGATGCAGATGTCAAAGACGAGAAGGGTCTGGCGGCGGTGTATTACGCTGCCTGGGAAGGTCATTTGGAATGCATGCTGCTGCTTTGGTCTCATCATCCAGAGTCACAGCCATCGCAGCGACCTTTGGATATCTTGAACGGCTTAAGGCTCCATGAGTCGAGTTCCACTATTGCCTGGCAAGAGCATACTCCGGCAGAAGCTGAAGATATGGAGACGGTGGATGGGATTCCGGATCTGTCTCTCCCTCCACCGATCATCCCGTTGCGGCGTTATGGGCATAATTTCCTCGACAAGAAGGTTTTCGTTCAAATTTTATTCGACCCCAGTAGCTCCATATCGTTTGATCAGGCTGGGCGCTACCCTGCTGCCCGATTGACCATATCTTCAAAGTTATCCGAACTGATACCGCGAACTGTGATGCTCCCCATTCAGGAAGACGCCCGGATGATCTCCTTCCATGTCGACACCTTGCAAACGTTCACCGTCGACTTTGAGATTTTCCCTACTTTTGGCTCCAAAGTAATCGCCAAAACGGTTGCCCTCCCGACAGTGTTCGGGGCAGAAAAATCCAGCGCTGGCTCATGCTGTCTGCCCCTTTTCGACCCCCGGTTACGTGCCATTGGACAGCTTCGTTTCTGGTTCCAAGTCATCAAGCCGTACCACGGGGATCCTCTAGAAATCACGCATTTTGCAACTTACTGGAAGGCCACAAGCACTGACGAATCTGACCACAGCGGCTTAGTCACTGGGTCGAGCTTGTCGGGAGATCATGTCCAGCTCTTTGTACAGCTCACAAGAGACAAAGTCCCAGTAGTACACCCACAATACACAGTGAAACATTATGGCATCGATATTCCCATCTGCCATCTCACCTTCTCCGAATTCCAGGCTGTTGGCGCTGAGAAGAATGTAAACCGACCAGAATTACTCAAATTCCTGCAGGCGCATGCTGCCGACGATCTGGCCCTGACCCATCGAGTGCTCGCGGCGTCATTCTTATCGTTGCGCGAGGTCTTCGAAAGTCTCCCAGTTGACGTGAATGTCAATCTCTCTATTCTCTATCCATCAGCTGCTGAGGAGCAAGCATTAAAGATGACATCTATGACGGATGTCAATACGTTTGCCGACGCCATATTGACGGTTGTTTTTGACCACGCACGCATCGCACGGGATAAAAATCCAGAATTCATGCGTTCCGTCGTTTTCACCTCTTACAACGCCAACATATGCGTTGCCCTAAACTGGAAACAGCCGAACTGTAAGCAGCCAATCCCCTTGATCTGCTCATCAATTACTAATAATCAGACCCTGTTCTCCTCTGCAATGACCTTGGTCAAATTCGTGACTTGGCCCGCAATGCTGGCACTCACCCAGACGTTGACAGCAGCGGTCGAGCATCAATGTCCATAAAGGAATCGGCCCGCGTAGCACAGAGCAACAATTTTATGGGTCTGATATGCCGTTCTAGTCTTTTGGTATTTATACAAACTTCCGTCACTTCTTGACCGCCGCATATACTAACCGAGCTGCTCTAGAATGTTGTGCCAGCTCTGGTAGCAACCATCAAGGAACTTGGCCTTGTACTTGTAGCCGACACCTCCGACGAAGCCGAACAACCGGAAACTCAAGCTTTGTCAGCTGCAGGCTCGATGGGCGTGGCTGAACTGGCATACCGCATGCCCGAAGGTGTAAATGGCTTGATGAAAGCCAACGGCATACTGAGGTTCAATGATATGATTGACATGTGATGCAACGACGTCTTCCATATTTCTATTTACCTACTCATATCCTATAATCTCTGTTCTGGCTTGGTTCTGATGTTTTTATGCCATTCTTTTTTTTCCCCAACATATCCCGAGAAACGACCCTCATAAGCCAAATGGTTGTCGTCTTTCTTGTCTTCTTCTGTTGTCGGAGGCTTGCTGCATTTCTGCTTTTTGCATTTCCATCAGCAGCATGTGTCTCATTTTGCGTGTTGGTTTACCTGTCGAGAGTCATTCGTGGTCAAGTCCTATCTATGTTCATCTCCATAATTTTCCTTCATGAACCCCTTTTGGCGAATACAGGTGGCAAAAAGCGAGAGCGGAGGGAATAGATTTAACTAATGTACAATGAATGTAATATATGAGAGTGTGCTAAGTATGAGCCGCACAACGCTATGCAATGATTAAAAAAGTAGTTGGATATGGTGTTCTATATGCCGCGGGAAATCAGCCAAGAAAGTCATTCAAAGAGCGAATCTGCCACCGTCATTGCGACTATTTGGCCTTTGCCTTGCCCTTGACCACATCCCAGCCCCATTTTCTGAGCTGCTTAACGACTTTTGGCGTGATCGCCGCCGTCAGGGGCACGCGCACAAAGATGAAGCTCTTGTGAATAGCGTATGCTAGGGCGAGCTGCGTCCATAAACCTAGCATTATCAACCTTTAGAATCTATAATCGATAGACACGGGAGCAAGGGAACATACTGGCTTCCTCAACCGGCGACTTCTTCTTTCCTCCAGCCTGAGCTTCAGCATTCTCGTTCTCGCTCTCCTCCTCTGACTCCTTAAAAGCTCCCGGCCAAACCTTATTCACAGCCCCTTTGATGCTCTCAACTACAACATGCTCATAGTGCCCAATTTTATCCGCACCAAGGAGTTTCACTGCCGCAAAGCAGAACGGAAAGTCAAGCGCCGAAAGGAAGAGGTAGATCCAGAGCGCAGACCATCCATATTCGCGAGAGAGTATCTTGAGGCGCTGCGAGAGCGATGGCGTCGCGTTGGGGGCTTGGTATGTGTATCCGGGTCCAAACGATTTATTGTTGCATCGGGGGCGGTAGGTACGAAAGGCCCGGCAGATTTGACCTCGCAATGTTGTACTTTGCAACTGCAATTGCTGGAGTGTTCTCAGCGATGGTAATTGTTTCCGGTTGTGAAAAAGTTGTCTTTGCGAGTGCGCAAGGAATATTGGGCGGCAAAGCATGCGAGATATTGGGCTCGATGAGGGGAATCTGGCGGCATCTGAGCTGAGTATTCGTAGGGCCCATGGTCTGAGTGGAGATCTGAGAGACATTGTGTAGTGTAGTCGCTTTAAAGTGCTTTGGGTCCTTCTTCTGCCTGTAACTCCTACTTTTTTCTGCCCCCGAGGGTTGAGCGGCGCTTTTGAGGAGGGAAGGAGAAATAAAGCCAGAAACTCTGGTTGTATTTGAAAAAGAACACAGAGATTTTTTAGATGTCAATAGATTGGAAAATTATTGTAGGGATGTATGTCAAGGTAGAAGATGACGCATAGAGAAATTATAGGTAAATTTCGGGATTGGTGATGACGGCGGATGTTTCGGAGAACGTGTGCCCTATGCTGGAATTGGCCTCTCCTCCAGCAGGTGTGCAGACCGTTCCCAAGTGCTTAAATTCAAAGAATAAAGTTTGACTTTCGTCTATAATGCTCGATATTTGATATAGGGTACTTTATGGGTGTCCCTTCGACTCCGAGTTGTGCATTTCCTGCCTGAAATCTTTAAGGCATTAACACACCGCCTTTCAGACATCTTTCCGAAATTTCTCCCGAATCAATCGAACGAAGCTAATTATACTACACAACGAAACTCACGATGCCTCCACGCCTATCAAGGAGATTAATACAAGTGCCTTTCTCTCTTGGTGCAATTATACCGCAATCGCCCGCTCAGAATGCCGTCTCCGTCCGCGCTTTCGGCATCCGCTCCTTAAATCCTCCAAAACACTCGAAATTCAATGACGGGCCCGACCTCCCCGTCCTCAAGTCGTCGCCCGCCGCAGCCCTCGAGCGGAAAGCAAATACACTTCCGCCCCGTACAGGAGCTATTGCGATCAAGAAGGGAATGACCGCGATCTTCGACCCGGAAACAGGGAAGCGCATCTCTTGTACCGTTCTCCAGCTTGACCGTGTCCAGGTCATCGCACATAAGACAGTGGATATACACGGCTACTATGCTGTGCAAATGGGCGCTGGCTGGAAGCATCCGAACAATGTCACAAAGTCGTTATTGGGCCATTTTTCGGAACAAGGCGTTTCGCCGAAGCGACATGTGTACGAGTTTCGAGTGAAGGATGAGAGTGGCCTGCTGCCTGTTGGACAAATTGTCAATGCAGACTGGTTTCAAGAGGGCCAGTATGTGGATGCGAGGTCGAATACGAAGGGCAAAGGGTTTGCTGGTGTGATGAAGAGGCATGGGTTTGGCGGTCAGGATCGCAGTCACGGTGTTAGTTTAACACATCGCTCGCTTGGTTCAGCTGGCCCCAGTCAGGGTGGTGGCTCCAGGGTTTATCCTGGGAAGAAGATGGCCGGAAATATGGGGAATGAGCAGAACACAGTACAGAACCTTAAGGTTCTCAAGGTTGATGCAGAGAATGGGCTGGTCCTGGTTAATGGTATGCACTGCTTCCTCATCTTATTACCTGTGCCAGACTAATGACTATAGGTTCCGTGAGCGGTCCCAAGGGATGTGTTGTTAGGATACAGGATGCCATCAAGAAGCCTTGGCCGGTAATTTCGGAGTCGGCCCAATCATCAAAATAATCTATAACGCGGTTGTTTTATTGAAAATGTACTATTATACTTTTTCTGTTTCTAAAGCGGCGTCTGTAATATACATAAACGATATTTCAATTTCTCAAATCCTCCTTGGGCCTTTCCAACAATCGGCAAGATTCGCTGCAAAAAAAAGGAAAATTAGATGCATACCCGAACGCCTTCACTTAATGCACCGAGGGTTTCTCAAATATACAGTGAGGACATGGTAAAGCGCAATGTTTGTTACTACATCATATTTGAGCGCCAGAGTACGTCTATTCTTGACGGAACGGGTCATGGTTGTTTTCAAGAAGTTGGATCACAGTCCCATCCGCTGTCTCCAAGCTCCATTCCTCAGTACGGAACTAGTAGTGGTATGTTAGCGTCATCTACCCTGATAGGGAGTGGAACAGAACTCACAAAACTCATCCGGTCCGGTCTAATACTCTTGAACCTCATCTTTCCTTGCGATTTCGTCCCCTTAACCCAAAACGAGATATCGATCCGGCCATGCAGCTGGTTCATCTCGCCGCTAATCCAAGGGATCTTCTGCGCAAAATAGATCTCATCACCCAGGATCTCGCGCGCACGCGGCGATGTGCGCAGAGCGTACAGTGTGCTGCTCACAACACTCGATGAGGACTTTTGGTAGTTGAAGATGCCCAGCATGGCGGCGCCCACCACGACGGCGAAAATCGGTAACGTCCGAAACCATCGTCGCCCTTCAGAGCTGATATTGGGAAGCTCACGGTCTGCTCGCCGTTCCGTTATGGGACCAGAATTAGCCGCTGGGGGGGGGATGAGAGAGCGACGGGGACTGAGTCGGGTCGTCGCGCTGGGAAGTCGTGGGAACCTTATGCATCTTTTGGCAGTTTGGAGAACCATTTTGAAGATTGGGGTTCTGTCAGAAGCCAGCTGTTCGTTCTGATTGTTGAGGCCAGTACAATGCAAGGGGATCGGCAACAATGAATATATTAGAGGAATTAAGTTGAACCTGGCGGAGCGGGAGTCGGAGTGGGAAATCAAACAAGACAAACTTGGGGCATATGATGTGGCGCTCAATAATAGGAGCTTTCTACTTAGATCTATTTTCTTTTGATTGCTAGAATTTCCTGGCGACTCTCGTTCAGACATATTCTCAGACGGCGTGGCTATATGGCTTCCGCAAGGCTTCGCAAGGCATTCCGCTATCCAATCGATTCTGGAGATGACGATGCCCGCGAGGAACTAGATGAAGAAGGTTTGCTGAAGTTCCCCATATGCCATTTGTTCTGACGCTCGTGCCTAGAACAAGAACGCGTTATTGAAGTTCTGAGATCGCAAAATGAGGAACGAGACTCGCAATACAGCGTAAGTATTTCTGCCCTTGCGCGCATTATGCAGAACATGCACTGAGCACTATCTATAGCTCGTCTTCGCTGCAATCCCGCTCATATCAACCACTATATTTGTCTCATCGCTATTGACCCCAGCAACGCTGGACTTATCCGTGCGCTTTTTGTCCCTTCTTGGAACTCTGTCACTCTTAGCTACAGCCTACACGATCAAGTATGTCCCGCTGCAGCGTCCAGACCCAAAGGGTAAGAGGCCTATACGGGCTCTAAACCTCAGAGAACGCGTGCGGAAATATATAATCCCTTGTAATGCTGCGATATGTGCTCTTCTAGGGATGGCTTATTTCTTTCGCTTGGGGACATCTGCTGGGACTCATCCTGTTGCTTACCTAGTACCTGCCGGTATGTCTTGGTTCCCCCGTCGGATTCTGTGGGCTCTATGACTCACAAATGGATGACTACTTTTGTCTTACAGCTTCCCTCACGATTATATTGATCGTGCGCCAAGTAATGGCGTCAGTTGACCTCGAATCACTGGAGAATCTTCGATATGACTATAAAGGAGCCTAGCTTCATGGTGGATGTATGTCGAGCAGCGACACGTATCTAGTTAAGTGCAGTATAGGCAAGTCAGCTCTTCTACGGGACCTTACTGCTAGACAGACAGGGGAACAAAACCTTATTTATTCATTAGTCTCTCACTGTTTCATGAGTACTTATCTTAGGCAAGACGCTGCATGACTATCCCCAAGAATCACCACGTGCGAGAATCGAAGTTTCGAGTGCTGGGTCGACAGGTATATCTGGATAATTTGCAGAGTATGCAGCTTGTGCAACCTTTTCCAACTTCAACTGACCATATTTTACATTCTGCGCCACGTCGGGGTAGAATTCGACCTGTATTGAGTTATCTTCCAAAGCTTGGTTGCGCTTGGCGTCCGATTCTTCTTGATGCTTCCTCAAACGGCGTATTTCGTCACTCCCAGCCTTCTTCAGCCACCCGAGATTTGAGTGCCTAAAATCCACCAAAGCCTCCACGCTGCGGGCGTCTGCAACTTGACTTGTGTCATGACCAAGGGACGTACACGTAGGCTCAAATGGAGTCATCCTGGGGTTTTTGCGGCAAGCGCCGCAGCTGCAAAATTTTTGGCATTTTGGGCACTCCCACTTGAAAGCTTCCAGAACTTCTTGCGGTAGCATATTGAACGCTCTAAACAGACTACCATAGCAGTACCTCAAAGAGCATTTGGGATTTGAACAGGAGGCAGGTTTCCACTCCGGCTCAACGTATCTGCAAATGTGACATCTGGGGCCTTTCGATTTCGACTTCTTCCTGCGTTTGGCGGGGCGGCTGTCATCTTCCAATTCGCTGATTTCGCCCACCAATTCTTCAATTATGGGCTTCGGCTTCGAAATATCAACCCACGGACGCCGCTTCAGTTCTTCCTGGCATATGTGGGCCAGGCTCTTTTTGCCCATATCTTCCTTTTCAAACCGGAATTCTCGGTATTTCTTGCCAAGATCAGGATCGAACCGAAGAACCTGCTGCCTCCAGGATTCATGGAATTCCAAGAGTTCTTCCCATTTGAATTGCTCAACCCATCTCAATTTCGAGATACATGCACAGCTTCGTCCCATAACATAACATTCCATGCAGATATCATAGGGGAGCTCATCACCAGTCGCAGTTGTGGCACATGATGGACACGTCAAAAACCGATTGAAGATGTTTCCTCTGCAGTAGGCACAAGTGATGTTGCTGTCAAAGGTTATGTATTCAACGTTTTTCTCGTTAGGTGTCGCTGTGGAAAACGATTCGGAGAGCAAGACTTGGTTGAACAGAGAGAACAATTGTTCAAATTCGTTCTGCAGCTGCTGCACTTTCGCGGGGCTGCGATTAGCATCAACGCTGTTGAGAAGCGATGAATATTGTTTGAGCGAGTAGAATACCATCGCTTTGTTTTTGTATTGTTCATCCCGACACACCATTCTTGCATGCGGAAGCGCTTCGTTCAGCGCCCTTTCGAGAGTCTCCACCGTCGTTCTATTCCATGCAACTTTCATCGTCCGCGTTCCACGGTTCCAGACCTGGTGCGCTGCCAGGGGAGGTATGAGGATGAAGTCACCCGGCCGCTGTTCGACAATATATGTTGTGAATGGTGCGGCTTTCCACGCGTTGATCTGTGCGAAATGGTCCTCTATGTTTATGTCATGGCCCAGCACGGACATCCAATACTCCGATACAGAGTTCCGGTCCTTGCTGCTGGTCATAAACCATAAAGAGGAGCCAGGCTTCGTGGCCTTTCCATTTTCAATTGAGCCATCTGACGCCTCAACCATTAGGTTTTGGCCAAGACTGGCGCACATCTCTTGATGCGCTGGCGTATACGTTCCCTCATGACCAATGTAACACATCAGATTTTCGGCGCGCATGTCCTCTGGAAGGCAGCTCATCAAATCACCGGCTTTGGCTACCTGCTTCCGTGAAACCTTGCGTTTCTTCGAGAATGGAGCGCTTTTGGCCCCTGGACCCTCGAAGAACTCCGGCTCCGCCGAATTATTAAGGTAGAATAGAAATGGAGGTATGATTTTCTTCAAGAAGTCATGCCAGATCTTCGGGCAATCAATGTCTTTAAGGTATAGCCTTTGGATATCAGGATTCTTATAGTTGAACTCATTAATTTGGTTCGTAAGGATAGACATATTCTTCAGGTAATGGCCAATTGTGAGCGGTACGGCCTTCTTCGCTGTCAGGTCCCTAGCATCTTCTCCTGCGCAAGGTAGACTCTTTAGCACGAGCCAAATGGGACTTGAACATCAATACTCACGCTTCGCTGAGTAATGACTTCTCAGCCATCTCTCAGAAAAGATGGCATTATCGAGCTTCTTGTCAAAACCTTCCACAACAAGAGGCAGTCCTCGAACAATGACGTGAAGAAGGACAAGCTTCTCGAAATTCTCAAGCCCATTCTCGTCGATGGCATCGCAATGAATTCGCACCACCTCTTCAAAGTTGGGCGAAGATTTTATCAATTCCGCAACATCCAAGGCCGGAGATATCGGTTCAAACGCTGCACGGGGCCTCTGAGCCGGCATTTTCCTGGCACTTCAAGGAACGTGAATTAAGAGCTATATTTTTTCACAGGCACAATAGCGGGAAATATGTGCTGGACTAGAGGTTAGACCTATATATACAATAAGAGGACCAACTAGTGAGGCCCGCAGAGGCAACTTTCCTGAATTGCGCGGGCAACTGTGACGGCGCGCACCTAGATAGCAACAGGTATCGAACCATTCTCGAATAGGACGAAACAACCAGAAAGATTGCGAAAGGTACAAAACTCAGACAAGCAGGCATAATAGCGTTAATAACCGTGGTAGTTGACATTCGGCTATCGCTACCTCGCCGATGGTCGCCCGGTCGAGTCAACTTTGCAGGCTGCCGCCCACCGCGGAGGAGTTACCGAAGGCTATGCGGGAAGGGTTTAAAGGTCCGAACGGGAACACGCATAGATCGCAACAACGGAGGTCACATGATACTGTCTTTTCCAATCTCTTCCTCAGCATATGGTCAGGTCTTTATTCCATTCACTTAGATTCAGGGCTATGCACAGGATTATGCACTTGCATTGACCGTCTCTCAGGCTTGCGACGTGCTGAGAAAATCTGCGCCTAGAACGTCTTTCGAGCAAGACTTGGAATCTTGACCTACAAATTACCCTTATACTCGGTACCAAGATGATGCGTCTTACGACCTTTTCTTCTCATCTTTTCCGGCGCTCGCATTTGCGCGATTGCTCTGGGAGGACGCCTCCGCACAATACCGGCGCATTGAACTACACAGGTCGATCTGTCCTCTCTACGTCTCCGAGCCTAGTAACGTCGCAGTCCGCTTTGACTCAACGCAGAGCTCCCATTGCGAGATCTTGGATGTATACTTCTTTACTCCCATTCTCAACGGGCGTTGCACACAAGAAGCAGGGACATAACTCCCTGCAACAGTACGTTCCTCCGCAAAAAGGACTTATCGCCTCGCTTCCTCAGTCATGGATACCATACGCTGAGTTAGTGAGGCTCGACAAGCCTGCTGGAACCTACTATCTGTTCTTTCCATGTGCGTTCTCTACGCTTCTTGCAGCGATCATGGCACCCGCAGTTTCAATCCCCCAAGTTCTTGGGACTACAGGTCTCTTTTTTATTGGTGCTGTGATAATGCGAGGAGCTGGTTGTGCAATCAATGATTTGTGGGATAGAAATCTGGATCCCCATGTTCAGCGCACAAAGTTCCGGCCGATAGCGAGGGGTGCAATATCCCCAGGTCAAGCACTTATCTTCACTGGTACTCAACTGCTGGCAGGACTGGGTATCCTGCTTCAATTTCCGTACGAGTGCCTCTGGTATGGAATCCCAAGCCTTCTACTAGTGGGCTCTTACCCGCTCGCTAAACGCGTCACTTATTATCCTCAGGCCGTCCTAGGTCTTACATTCTCTTGGGGTGCCATAATGGGATTTCCCGCATTGGAAATTGATCTTACAACTGAGCCAAATGCTTTGATGGCCGCTACTGCTCTCTATGCCAGCTGCGCCTCATGGACTGTTTTATATGATATGATATATGCGCACATGGACATTAAAGATGATGCTGCCGCCGGGATCAAGTCAATTGCACTTCGACACGAACACAATACCAAGGCCGTACTCTCTGGTTTAGCAGTCGCCCAGGTCGCTCTCCTTGCTGCGGCGGGGATGGCAGCTGGTGCGAGCCCGGTCTATTTCATTGGCTGCTGCGGTAGCGCTGCCCTTACGCTAGGAGTCATGATTCGGAAAGTGCAATTGAAGAGTACCGAGAGCTGCTGGTGGTGGTTCAAGAATGGCTGCTTACTGACCGGCGGAGGTATCTCCTTGGGCATGCTTCTGGAATATTTCACGCGCAAGAATTATGGTACGGACGACAAGCCGGCATCCTCGATGGAGCCGCAGAACTACACGAATGCGCCGCTGAGCTAAATGGATCAGTCCTCTTCGATATCTGCGCTCTTCATTTTTAAGCCAATGTAATCCTCCACTGCCTCAACTATGTCTCTCCAATCCATCATCGCGCCGTTCCCAGTATCACCACAAGCGAGAGGTTTTTCTATGGGATGAAGAAGGTAGACCCAGCCGTCTTTGTTCGAGTTGCTCCAGCCCCATTCGTCTCGTAATATCGTGAGCTGTTTTCTTGTGACTGGATGACCCCACATCGCAGTGTTCATCGCAGGGGCGACGAAGACGAGAGGCTTCTGATCTTTTATGGCGAAATCTACCAACCCAGTCGTATCCCATGCTCTAATAACCGAAAGAAGGAGGTTATCTGCGATGCCAACAATCATCTTGGCCATTGTATTCGCAGAAAGGGGGGCAACAAGCAACAAATGAGCCCATTTCCTCAACTCGATGTGCAATATCGGCTCCCCACGAACCCATGGTTTTTTCCATTCATCTTCATCTCGGTATATTCCGTCAACGCCAGGTAGTTGACGCAATCTCTCGAGGGGCGGCTGCTCAGAGCTTTGACCGATGAGGAACTTCTCCGCTGATTTGGTTACGATGATGCGAATTGATACGTTTGGATGGCGGCCGAGAGCTTCTGCTATGTTGGGAAGCTTTATCGTGGCGACCGACCCACTAGCTGCCAGAAGGATATGGAGCTTACCATCATCCAAATGCTGCTTGGCAGAAAAGGGAATACTCGAAACATCCATGATGCTCGTAGATCAGAAGTTTGCCATATGAACCGACTTTGGGAGTTGATTTGTATGGAAGACAGATGTGGCGAGTTTTATGAGAGATAAAACATCCTTTATCGCGTTCTTGAGTATGTAGACTCGATGGCAAAATCAGGGAGATTAAGAGTAACGGTTCGTGGGGGACTGATTAGGAATGATTTAATTGGCACGTGATTGCGGCCATATACAAATCTTCTTACCAGCCTTGAGGGATCCAATTCACGATTTAGGCATTCAACTCTCGAAGCTGCAACAACAATCATTCATCATGTTCTCAAGAACGGCGTTCTCCTTCGTATGTTCGGCGCAGTTGTTGTATTCATCTGTGGAACTAATACATCTTAGACACTTCGACGGTCTCTGTTCCGGCCACAATTCTCGCCTCAGTTTCCGAACCAGCTCCCATCTGTGCTCCAGGCCCGTTTACTTTCAAGTGAAACAAAAGCAGCAATTGATAAAGCTGTTGCATCGGCTCCGGTGGTTCTTTTCATGAAGGGCACTCCGGAAACTCCGCAGTGCGGATTCTCCCGCGCAAGCATCCAGATTTTGGGTTTGCAAGGTGTTGATCCCAAGAAATTCGTTGCGTTTAATGTGCTAGAGGATCCGGAGCTGCGTCAAGGTATGTCTGTCATCTTAAGTGTTCTGCATAACTTTGGCTTAGTTGTGCTTCTTCTACAGGTATCAAGGAGTACTCGGACTGGCCTACTATTCCACAATTGTACCTGAATAAGGAGTTTGTTGGTGGGTGTGATATTCTGATGTCAATGCATCAGAATGGCGAACTTTCGAAGCTCTTAGAAGAGAAGGGTGTCCTAGTTTCTGAATAGATTGAGGTTGTGAAATGTCTTGTGTTTTATGTTTCGGGTACCGTTAATGTATATCTAGTAAGTCTCTTTAAAGAGCATAATTGTTCGTCCAATGCTTCAGCAATAGATACTCTTCAGAGAATTATGTCATGTTAATTTCATACTCATATCTGTCGCAGCTCCACTTTAAGTTTGTCTGCCTGAGCATCCGTTTATGCAGGCAGAATAGCTCAAGCTATTGGGTCATTGACGCTTCTCTTGACTTGACTTGGTCCTCGACGATTGCCTTCTGCAACTTGGCACGCTGTCTCGCTTCGTAAGCCTCTCTGCTCTTAAGGATTCGTTCAACTATTTCGCCAGCGTTCACATGCTGAAAAGCGTGATCGGTCGTTTCGCGAAATATGCCCATTCGTTTGGGCGCAGCATATGGATCATAGGTGAGTGGAATAAACGTAGTCGGACCGTGGTAGACGACATCGGGAACGCCCAATGGCATTGCTTCTAGGTACGGCTGACTTGGTGAAAATGGAGCAGAAAAGACCACGGCGTGCACGTACTATAAAATATTAGAACAACCCGTAATGGAAAGGATTAATGCTTACTCGACACTGAAGAACACATAGGCCCCTCTCAAATATGTTCATGATAGGATAATTCAGACCTTTCCAGTGATTTATTACATCGTCGTCATGAACACCAGCCACAACGTAAGCTGGGCCAAAATCTTCTCCGTAGGTCTTTACCCTTTGCTCTCTCTGTTCTCGGTCGTACCAGCCACGTTGTCTGCCGTCGGATTCTTCAATTGCTAGGACTTGGCGAAGAAATTCAATATGGCCGGAAGAGAATAGGTCAAACCCTCCATCAACATAGACAATCCGCTGACCCGGCCTGGGCGGCTTTCCACTAACAAGCTTATCGAAGCTCCCAGACTCGTCAAACGAGCCCTCAAGTTTTGCAGCCTTTGAGCCTTCCCAAACCCAGACCTGAGAGCCAGGTTGCAGGCCGGTCTCATCAGTTGCGTAGTCCTTGAGCCTTTCTTGAAGGTACAAAGCATATTGTGCGCGCTCTTCTTCGTTACCAGAACCTTCCTTTCCAGAGAGCGTGCCCTTCACGCTCTTGACAAAATGGCCTTTTGTACAAAGAAGCATGCGGCCAACGAGATCCGTGGTGGAGATACCGGGGGTTCTTTTGACTACCTTGAAGCGACCTGCAGCCTTGACGAATCGATAGCAGTCATCCCCATTGCTATCTGAGGTAATATCGTCTCCATGTACGACGTATTTGCAACCGTAGTGCGATACCCAGGGCAGGGACGTCACATACGGAGCATGAGGAATACACTTTGTCGCCCAGCGACATGCTTCTACTGCAGCAATCCTTGACTATCATCAGCTACACCAAGCCAAGAGGATGTGGCAATAACCAACCGCTCCTCCAAAGTCATGACCGTAGGCCCTTTGTTTTCCAGAATTGCCTCGTCAGAATGTACTCCGACTAGGAGTTCGTCCCCTAGTCTACGGGCTTGGAGCATAGCTCCTGCGTGTCCTACGGGTATATGATTAGGTTGTATCATACAAGAATCGGCGATGACTGATCCCTACCATGGTGACTGAAGTCAAAGCACCCGTCCACCCAAACTCGCCCCTCTGCTATTGGGACATCATCCTGCGGGCCAACGGGCCATTCCCCTCGTCTGGGAATCGTCTCCCCGGGCGAGGCTTTCATCCTGCGTATCGGGAAAGCGGTTTGCAATTGATGGCGCAAAGGGCTATTATAGGGGTGATCCGTCTTGTTGATCACACGACGCTCGATCGTAGATGATCAAGGATTGGAGATAAGAGGGGCTGAGAGGGGTATTGATTGCGGAGAACAGCATCCTGACCGCCCTCAAGTAAGGTAATGCCATCTTCCTGTCAGACCAGGCACTGCTCCAGAAGGAAACAATGTCCCGATGCAACTGTTATCCAGCGTTCAAGTATCTGCGGTGATAACCAAATCTGGAAAGGCTGCCACTTCCCCTTTCAGGGTCGGAACTACTGTATATCATGCGAGCTTAGACGAGCCACCGGAATTTGATCTTTGAAGTGCTCTATATTGATAGATATCCTTGGAGTATTAGAAAGAAGTAGAGGAACTCTCTCGAGCACTATCAAACAACTCTAGTTCTTGAATTTGGTCCCAATTCCTGTTCCGATTCTGAGTTCAAAGCCCTGGAAGCCAGCACCGTGTAGAAGCTTAGTGCCCGTTATGGTTTAGTGCGGGGATATACTCCGTAGGCCTGGCCGTCTTGTAGCTGGCAGCCTCGGTCAGGAGCCAGGGGTTGTGTGGAGAAGCGACCTGATCATGAATTGAGCGCATTTGGTGGCCATGAACAAGCTTGCGTGCCGAGCTTTCTCTCTCGCAAGCCTATGCGCAACGTGCACCTGAAATCAATTCCTGGACTCATTTGACTACTCATATTGAAAATTTGGGATATCTGCTCATGTCAGCTGGCAGGGGACAAGGCTCCTTTGGGAAAACCATTGATATGCTCCCCTCCACGTTCGCGCCGACGCTGTCCCGCAGAGACACAAATAAGTCCATAGGCCATGAAGCCGGAGCCGGATCTATACCTCCTCCATTGATAAGTGGCGGGGGTTCTCTGGGTCCGCAGAGTGCGGCGGCGATCTACCAGCATATCCAGGACATGGCTACAAAGCGAATATCTACACTCGACTACCTCAGAAAAGCGTCAGTTGATTTCCTCGCCGAAGATGCATATGCTAACAAGTTATAGTCACGAAGGGCGCATTTATTGGTTTAACACTGTTCATTACTCTCGGGCTGACATGGGCCGAATGCCTTATTTCGATGCCAGAAAGCTTACCCGGCGTGCAATCAATTATCTTCTCCTCGGTCTATCTATCCCGGCGATAATCGATGTTAGCACGACATCAGGTGAATACTTACGTGCGTTGAATGCGCTGTTGATTGAATTCGAGGCGTTCCAGCAAGTGCATCCGCCGGAAGGGAGTTCATCGTCTACGCTCGCCCGAGCACGCATACCACAAATGTTCAAGCGCGCCACCCACGGTGGAACGAAAGCTAGGAGGGCAAGCTCGGCAACTGAGATTGGTCTTCCCATGCAACATAGTGACCCCTCCGATTTGAAAAGTATGGCAGGAAGTGCTGCCTCATCGGTCAGCGCAGCTGCTGCGAGTGTGTCCATCCCAAATTCGGAAGCGTCGGAGCTCTTACCCGGAGAGGAGTATTCGTACCTTCTGACACCCTCGCTGCCGTTTGAGCCGGACTACTTTGAGACATTTGTTACTCTGTGCGACGTCTTGATAGACTGCTATACTCGCCTTGTGACGTTAATATCAACGCCTGCAGTCTGCACTGTTGCACTAGGGGAATTATTCACAAAAGCGGATGCCAAAATCCGAAAAATTATTGTGGCGGGTATGGTGCGCGAATTTGAAGAAGCAAGTCGGAACACTGCTAGAACTGAGGTTGCTGGGGTCAGCCGTGTCGTATTGGGGGGTCTTCTAGGATAGCCACTATAGGCAATGTGATATCTATGTACAGCTCTATCTTTGTCGTGCTCTCGTAGTACCTCAAAAAGAGAAGGGCAAGTCGCTCGCTTGAAAACATGGCAAGGGATATCAATAACTTTTGAGAACACATGCCTCATGAGTTCGGTAAGTTGAGTAAACAATAAGTGCGTTGGTAATGTCATCAGTATACGATGAGAGTACCTTTTAGGACAATGCCGAAACAACCACACGCTTAGGAAATGAAAGAACGCCATTATGCAAGCTAAACACTCAATGCAGGTGTTTGCGACTGATCATGCCACGCTGGCCTCGAGAGCGCGCTGTTCGCTGAAGACTCGTCGACTCATCTCAAGGACGGCTTCGAAGCCTTCCCTACCACGTTTGGCATTTTCTCTAAACCGCTCGACGCTGGCCTCTTCCACCTTGTTTTTTATCTTCTGCCAGCCCCCGCAAAGAGCATTTATCTTCGCTTCCTGTTGAAATTCGGTCTTAGACAAGGGGTTCGCCACGGACGGTTGGTAGATGACAGTTTCGCGCACGTTCAGAACATTGGCCCATGTAAGGTTTGTCGAGCACATTGTTACTTTCTTCGAAATTGGGTCGACATATGAAACTTCGTAGACATGGGAGGTCGGGCTACCTCCAAAAAGCGACGATACCCATTGCGGTACGGATTGATTGCATGTGATCAGTCGCTCAGTGCGCAACTATAGACAATTAATCCATGGTCAACCGCCAACCGCGTTGATGTAACTTACAATTCCTGTTTCGGGGTCTACCCCCCGCGAGAGAGTATCTACTCCCACAACATGCGTTGACTTATCATTCCAGGGACAATATTTCCTCCAGTTGGCGGTTGAAACCTCCTCCCACGAGTAGTCGAACGTGCAAAGAGATGAAAAGACCTTCATTTCCGGTATAGCACAGCAGAAAACACCAGACCCGAAGGAGCGGAATGGTATTCGTTTACTTTAGGTGAATCTTCAAAGATCAAAGTGGTGATATTTGACTAAACGGAATGAAGCAGCCCCTGGGTGATCACCGGACGGAGCGGAGCGGGCGAGAATTTGAGTCTGAGAGAATGCAAGGGTTGGTGATACACAAAAGAGCGAAAGACCTTCACAGGCAGTTAGTTCACAAGAGGGAACCTAACTCTTGATAAAGGCAAAAGTATGAGTCGATAATGGCGATGGAATGGAAGAGAAATTTTAGTGGTGCGGTTCCTGTTCTCCAGAAAGGTCCAGAGATTTGACCGGGGACAGTTCCACCTTCGACGTCGGGATTTTCCGGCAGAAAACCAAATTGTGGCAAATGCTCATCTGACCCTGGACATGTCTTAATGTAGTTGTTTAATTTATACAATCACTACATCACCGTCTTAATTAGCAAATGTTCTTCAAAGATTTAAAATGATGTCTCTCTCTCACACTCACACACACTATATATACATAATGGTCTTGATCTTGCTCACTATGACTTGGAAACATTCGAACCATCTGCAGTCAAATAATGCCTCCTCTTATTAAAGCTATTCCGGAGCATTGTAGATCGAGACCCCTAGACCTCCACGCCCTTTCAAGACCAGACACTATGCCTCTTTAAGCACTTAGGAAAAAGCACGAATCCTACTAACATAAAACACAACACAGCTCCCGCTTACACGCCGCCAACGAAGTACGATAATTAAAGACCCAGGGCAGCCATCCCTTCATGGAACCATTTCCATAACCTCTATATATCGGCAATAGCTCCACCTAGTCTTTCTCCAATCACAAACAAAGCCAAAAATGGTTGAACTGCGAAAGCGCAAAGCGACAGCACCACCTCCAGTGCAGTCGACAAAGCGGACCAGAACCAAAGTGCCTGCCTCAAAGTCAAAGCCAACCGGAAACACAACCGCTTCGTCTTCCGAAAGTATACTGAAGGTTGGCGACGTGGTGAACCTGAATGGCTTTGGTGGTGATTTTGAGACAAATGACGGCAGAAAGACCACCCTTAAGATTCTCGTTGACGAAAGCAAAGCTGGCGTTGTGCTGTTTACATACCCCAAGGCCTCGACCCCTGGCTGTAAGTTTGCTCTGTGCGCTCGATGGTCAGGTACAAACCAATTACATATTGGTTTTGATCAATCGCTCCCTCAATCCTGTTTGACAGACCAGACGCTGATATATCCAAGGTACGAAACAAGCTTGCTTATTCCGTGATGGGTTCGATAAGTTGACCTCTACCGGGCTGGCCATCTACGGCCTATCGGCAGATTCGCCGAAAGCCAACACTAACTTCAAATCAAGGCAAAATCTGCCATTCCCTCTACTCTGCGACACAGCGTCAACCTTGATTGACGCTATCGGGTTCAAGAAGTCGCCTCGTGGAACCATCAGGGGAGTGTTCGTTATAGATAAAGCAGGCAAAATTCTTCTTCTCCAGCCGGGTGGTCCAGACGCGACTGTGGAGGCCGTGCAGCAATTGGTTCTCTCGATGCCAAAAGAGGCCCAAGGCGGCATAGCCGAGACTTGAGGTTCTTTCCGGTGTTGGTTCTACGCATATTCAGTTTTCGGCGTTGGCCCATCCGATATGTGCATATGACGAATTGCAGCGCCGAACTATACCGCTGTGTAAGCGAGCGAACACCTATCATCAGTCTGCATTTATATTTGGCGTCCTTCATACTAGGAAGAACCTCGATGCGAGAATGTCATCGTTGTAGTGACTAAAAAGCTGAGATTTGGTTTACTGTCTTCGTCGCTCTAGCACAGGTACAGCGTACTTATGGACTCGGTGTACGATAGAGTGAATTTATAGCAATACCTGTCTAAAGTTTGAGGAATACCTGGGAGTATTCCACGTATTTAACGGCTTACCATTGCAGTGGCTATGATTAGCGGAATCGGAATATCATTATTCCGAGAGTTCTATCCGTCCCTACCTCAATACCGATGTGCCGTCGCTCAAATAACATCCATTTTATTTTCCAGCAGTCCAACGGGAATAAGGTAAGTGCTTTCTATTGATGATACCTCGATTGCTATAGTGATAATACACCAGTACTCGTGCTAAAACACCAAGCAGAGTACAGCCCATCATGGCCCGCAACGTCGTGAACGCGGCCAAGTCGGCATCGAATGTCGTTTCCATCAGACATGTAAGGATCCTGAAATCTCTTCTCCCGATTACCTCTAAATTAGCAGCGTAGAAATACTCTGTACAGTCTACCGGGTTATGGGAACGCCTCCGCCGCCTACTTGCTATCGATCCCGAACGGTCAACCGGTGTGCCATTGAACTCTCAGTTCCGTCTGCCCACCCCCGGAGCTCTTCCTCCGCTGTCTTATGATGACCCTGTCACGGTTCCAGCTGGCGACATCGCTGACAATCCATACTGGAAGCGTGATGTCCGCAGAAATTACCCGAGAGTCAGCACGGTGAATCAAGCGGATGCTGTTGGCCTCCTTACTGTGGGAAGTCAGGCTGCGCCTAAGAAAGAGGTCCTGCAGATTGGCGAGGCAGGCGAGAAACAGTTGATTTCAATCAAGCAACATGGTGAGGAGCGGGGTTTGGCGGGTTTATTCCAGAAGGACAAGAATGGCATCAAAAGCGTCCTAGGTCCCAACGGTTTGCCGCCAACACCTTGTAATCTGAACTCTTCTTCAAAGTATCAGATCGACAATGATCATGGATATCCAAATGTGTACGTTCTCTTTCGCATTGTCTGTCCGGATATCAGGGTGACTAACGTCATAAAAGGTATCCTTGCCGCACATTTGCCTAAAATTTTAGAAACTTCGTTTGTTAGATACAATGTATACTGTGTTCTCCGTTTACCCTAAACTTGTAATCATTACAATGTTGTTTGCTCATATATATGAGGGATGGATTTTTCCATAAATTTTGGCCATGTAAATGTAGAGTATACGATAGCAATACTTTGATGAGGGCTCAGTTTAGCGGCTAGACGTTTGACCGCTGGGTTGCATTCCAATATTCATCATAAAATGCCTCATCAATCATAAATGGATGGTCAATTAGTTCCTAGTTGGTAAATCTTGATGAGAAGCACAGGGGGCGTCAGTGTACTTTGATTGTCAAGAATCATTTCCCAAACTAGGCTATAAACATAGCATCGTCAAAATTCAGTCTGATTACAGGCAGACATAATAGGATCGGAACAAAATAGGTTCAAAAGCCTATCTAATCAAATGGGTTCGTGCGTGTTCCCCACCAAGTGAGGAACAAACTCAGGCCAACTGTCTCGAAGACTCTTGCGACAGCGCCGACAGCAACAGTGTCTAGAGGTCTCTTCTCCGTAAAGATCTGGCTGACGAACTAGAATATTTAGTTAGATAGCGTGCATAGACTGGCAGCGGACACAACATACGCTGGGAGCGGAGCTGGCGAAGAAAATCAAGCTACCAAGATAGGCTGCTCCTTTGTAGCTAAGGGTGCCGGTCGCGTTGATCAGGGCCGCAACTCCATAGGTCTGCACGGCACTCCCAACGAGGGAGCTACCCCAAGCTGCCGCAGCTCCAGCAGCCTCTTTAGATCTGACAAATTCCTCCTTCGAGTTGGCGGCCTGTGCGCGGTGATATGTATCGCCAAAGACTGGGGCCAGGATGCCCAGGGATGCAGTGTGGGTAAATATGGTTCCCGCAGCAATAGCGGAGGGCTTCACAGGGGGTAGGTCTGCAATTCTTAGCGTTGGGGTAAGAACAAGAGAGTCATAGAAGCTCACAGTGGAGTGTAGCCATTGTTGTTGGTTAGATTTGTTAGATAAGTGTGAATAAAGTCAATAAATCAATAGATGATACTTGACTCCAGAAGCAATGTACTCTTTATATAGGATTTCAGATATCGTTAAGTGACATAATGCAGGCAATGGCCGGCAGTGCAAGTAAGCCGATTTCAGTTGCATCACAGATTGTATTTGAGCAGTGACGTCGTCATGATACAAGAACACCAGCCATTAACAGGAACATGGAAGAGCGCAGCGCACTCAGTCTTGAACCAATAGTTCGAGATCATTTGTTTAAGATCATGATGTGGAGAGATTATTGCAGTATTCGCATGACGTCAATTATTACTTGGTATACGGAGTACTATACTCAGAGTAGCTCCGTTTGTGGTCCAGGCCTTCCAGTTTGTTGGCAAGCTCAATCCATCAACCCGCCCGAATACGGAGTAATTCGAAGGCCCAACTTTCTGCTTGCCGACTGAGAATATGTGCTCTGTATTGTACGAATAATTCTCGTGCAATTGGTAATGACTTGCTATAAAGATAAGATGACCCTGTACTAAGTGATCGAATACGGAACGTTCCGTCTTTGCTAAGCCTAGATTCCGTTCTGCACACTGCACAGGTATTAGAGCAGAAGTGGGGCCAGAATATTTCTGAAAGTCCGCAAAAAAATCCCGACAGGTGCAAGCCGTCATCATACGAAAAGCGTCTCGCAGGAACCAGCTCGCAATTTTTCTCATGGAAGATATACGCCCAGGTTCGGCTAGTTCAAATGACCCCCTTGATATAAGCGAGTCTTTGGTCCCGGCAAGAGAAATTAAACAAGCGGGCGAGAGCTATATTTCCCTCGACGGTCTCTTACAACGGCCATTACTTCTCAAGGAGGATTTGAAGGAAGGATGTGGTGGTCAACTGTGGCCAGCCGGCATGGTCCTGGCTAAATATATGCTTCGTCAGCACCGTTTCAGTCTAGCTGATAAGACAATGTCTGTCACCTCCACGTATCACTAAACAACAAGTCCGACTGACTATTGATAGTCTTGAGCTTGGAGCTGGAGGCGGGCTTGTTGGGTTAGCGGTTGCCTCTGGATGCGAAATTGGCCCAACTC
This sequence comes from Aspergillus spinulosporus, assembly GCA_003574815.1. Classification (NCBI taxonomy): domain Eukaryota; kingdom Fungi; phylum Ascomycota; class Eurotiomycetes; order Eurotiales; family Aspergillaceae; genus Aspergillus; species Aspergillus spinulosporus. The sequence continues at coordinate 67,124 of QPHH01000032.1, read as the reverse complement.
AAATCTATATTACCGACCAAGTGCCAATGCTTTCCCTTATGAAATCAAATATCGCGCTTAACAACCTCTCCTGGAAAGTCAAAGCCGCGGTCTTAGATTGGGGCGCTACCCTTTCGGACGAGATTCCCCGACGCCCCGATATTATCCTCGCCGCTGATTGTGTCTATTTTGAGCCTGCCTTTCCACTCCTGATATCGACGCTGCGCGATCTTTTGGGACCTGATTCCGTCTGCTATTTCTGTTTCAAGAAACGTAGAAGGGCAGACCTTCGGTTCTTAAAATTAGCAAAAAAGGCATTTCAGGTTACCGAGATCAACGATGACCCTGAGGCCGGAACCTACAAGCGCGAAAATATCAATCTATACATAATACGAACGAAGCCCAGTACATGACAACATTCCACCAACGACGAGCGGGTCACTGCGTAGTTCCAGATGGCACGATAAAGAATTCATTGGTGAGAGAAAAGTCAAGAAGTTGCTGAATTGTTCTAATGAACAAATGCCAATATGGTAAAACTCTACAATTTTATCGCATGGGCCCCATTCCTATCACCTGTCCCAGCTACTTTACTCCCATTAATGTTCATCATGTCGCCTTCTTTCCCAATCAATTTGACCCCGGCCTTCTTCAGGTCCGATACAATCTGCTGCTTTTCAAGTGCTTTCCCAGACCGTCGCGTATGAGAATCAGCAGACGCCTGAACCATCTTCTTCTGCCGCCGTCTGAGTTTCGCCTTGTCTTCCCGGGTCATTTCCTCCTTAGTTACGGGCACTCCGTCTCTCATCACGACCTCACCAGTGGTTCTCGTGGTCTTGTTTGGTGCGTAAATCTCCTGAGGCGCGAGTGTCGCCGATGCACGTACAGCACCACCAGTAGTGGGCTGGGCATCCTCCATAGTAATTGTTGCCACGTCCGTAACCACATTGATGCTTGCCTGCGGCGCCTTAGGTTTGTAATGCCAGTTGGAGAGTGTGTCTAGTTGAGAACTGATTTCCTTCCAAAGACTGGTGATTTCAGTGTGCTCTTTCAAGAGCTTCTGGTGATGAGGGTCAACGTAATTTGAATCTGTTGCCCGAATATGGTCTGTTTCGTAGAGTTCCGCAAGGCCCTGCTGCGGTTTGCTGTCTTCGAGTTCAACCCGAGCTTTTTGGGTATGTTGTCGGTCTAATAGCCCCGGCCGACGGCGTATGACTTCGTCAAATTCTTTGGCTATGATTCGCCTCTTGATCAACTCCTCGATACTTTCAGACAACTCCGTGGTTACCACAGGCACAGGTTTTCCAATTCTCTCAAAATCCAAGTCTTCTTCTATGAGTGAATTGACAGGCCTCTCCGCGGCCCTAGCCTCACCGGATATCATCCATTCTTTCTTTGCCACATTAGCAGCTTCTAAACGTCGAATCTCATCTGCAATGCGCGCACGCTGCTTTTCGTGCGAAGATTTTTGGGTACGACTATCACCAGACTCATTGTCACTATCTTGGACTGATGCCTCATCATCATCAAACAAGTCACGGCGAACATCCGCCATTGCACGATCAATATCATTGTCAGTAATGCGTGGCTGCGTTTTGGGTAACGGGCGTGATTTCTTGGTTGACGCTTTGCGAGGTGGAGGTGCAAAAAAGTCAGCGTACATGATATTACTTGTGTTGGAGAAACCTGCTCCGGCTGCAGTGGTAATATCTTCATCTTCAGAGTTTACCTCACCCATGTCGTCAAAAGTAGGACCCTCTTCTTCTTCACCAGCGTCATCATCACTTCCACTCATGTCATCGTCAGCCCTGACAGCTTTCTTCTGTTTTTGATAAAGGGAACTAGGGCCTCCCACGCCAAGAGGATTCGCATGCCAGTCGATCTCATCCTCATCACTGTCGTCATTCACGTCACCCCGAGCATCTCGTTGCTCGAAGAGCTCAGTTTGTTTATTGAAATCGTCGATGGAGAAAAAGCCGTCATTCAATCCAAATCGATCCTCAACGTATGTACCACGGTTGTTATCATCTTCGTCGGCAGAGTCTTCATCTGACTGAAGCACTCCATGATCGCTCTCCTCTGGGTCGCTCTGAGACAAGTCTTCAGCCTCGCCATCTCGTTCGCCGTCCTGCTCATTGTCATCGCTGGAATCCTCCATAATATCCTCAAGCTCATCAGAAGCGTCTCTCAAGGAGCTAATATTACCTTCAGATGAGCTTTCGGCTGAAAAACCAGGCTGTAGGTCGTTGGCGTAGACAGTATAATCGCGCTGTATTTCTTGATCGGCGGAATCAAAGATGCGTAAAGCTTGCTCCCACACTTGGTCTGAAGTAAATCCGTCCACATATAATTGCTTGAGCCGCAAAATGGAGGCCGTATGTTGATCATCATCAGGCCGCTTCCTTTTTTTGAGGTTTCGCTGACGAGTATTTTGAGAATTGCAGACAGAACTAGCAAGGGAATCCAAGAATATTTTTGCAGTATCTAGGACCTCAGTGCGCAGCTTTTTCGTCGGCCGAAGGAAGTTCCAGGGTGATAGAAGCGCCGAGTTAAGCGGCAAAGGCGCCAAATCCGAGGTTCCAGGTCCATGTCGGTCTTGAGTTGCGCTCATTGCTGAAAGCATTGGAAAAAGCCTTATCGTACGTAGTGAGGAACCGGTATCAAAGAACGGTTTCTGCGGGAGCAAGCATAAAAATCATAGGTACATGTAACGTTGGGTCAAAGAAAATCAGATATGGCTGCCTCAACTGTAAGGATGCCGACCTTTGGGGGAAAAAAAAAAAGTGCCCAGTGGAAGATCTGAAATTCGGGACTAGCCGCTTTCGGAAAAGTGAACGCCCTAAAGACTCGAGGAACGAAAATACGAAGAATTGGTAGCGGTACATATAAAGACCAGCATGACAATGATAGAATTGTTGCTGATAATCTGGTGCTCTGCAGAATTAAAGGAATCTTTCTAAATTAATTGCCTTAGATTTTCCCACACACTTGAATTGCGGTCCATGGCATAATACTCCTCTAACTGACATGATTAAAAGGAGCGCCAATATGATCAAATAGCGCTCACTAAAAATCCAGTTGTACAAAACTTTGCAAGTAGTCTAATGTCACATCGCCAGTAATCTTCAGGATTAACGGCATACCTACTGAGAAAACTGAAAATCAACGCCGGTACCACATGCGGGTTATCCTCGTGTGCCTCATCTTCTTCTGAAGTTGGAATATGCCGTACATTAACGCCTCAGATGTGGGTGGGCCTTGACACAGTTAATGAGACAGCTAATGGAGAGTGCAAGCAGGAAGAAGGGTCGACATACAGCCGGGAACATAGACGTCCACAGGAACAATCCTATCACAGCCACGGACAACCGAGTAACTGTAATGGTAATAGCCACCACCGTTTGCACAACTTCCCATGCTAATAACCCAGCGGGGGTCGGGCATCTGATCGTAAACCTGTCGGAGAGCCGGCGCCATCTTATTCGTCAAAGTGCCAGCGACAATCATGACATCCGACTGTCGCGGTGAAGCTCTGAAAATGATTCCGAGGCGATCTTGATCGTATCTGGGCGTGGACAGGTGCATCATCTCGACGGCACAACATGCGAGTCCAAAAGTCATAGGCCACAGGGAACTTTGCCGTGCCCAATTTGCCACTTGGTCAAGAGTCGTCCTTGCATTGTTAGTGAACGTACAGTAAAGATGCGAGTAACATACAAGACATATTGCATTGCACCCTCTTTCTTCTCCTGACTCGGCAAAGGTACCTCTCTCCGCACTTGGCCAGACGCAGTCAGCGATTGGCCGGCATTGCCTTGTCGTTCAAGAGCCGTTGCCGCTTTGATTGAGGACGTCGAAATCAACGCCACCCGCTGGGATTGGGGAGCACACAAGGCTCGATTCGGGCGCACTGCCAGCGGTCAGCATGTGTAGGGAGATAATGGCAAACATCAATTATGTACCATGGAGAGTGCGTGCAAACGCACGACCTGAGAGCGAAAACATGTCCTGGCTCCTTTATTACCACAAAACAGAAGAAGAAGAGTGAGTTGGGCAGTTGTCGAAGTCACGCAGTTTTGGCCACTATCAATTGAAATTCATTCAGTATCAGTGGCTACAGAGGTTGGACCCGGATACAATCTGCGCTAATGGCTTCAGCAGGCTGCCGAACCCGGTCCGTTGTGGCCAAGAGCACCCTTGGAACACAATATTAATTACAAAACTTCGGTTTTCATTGGGTTAACTCATTACATACTTCTTACACAACTTACATTGTGACTTACAGTTGCCAGGCCTGTTCTGTAAATATATGTAACTCTGTTCAAAAGCTACTATTTGCATACTCTGGAAATGAATATAAAATAAGCATGCAAGGGCGCTGAATTCGTCTACAGAAGACTGCCTTGTCAAACTCGCGGATTTGTGATATTCTTTTTGGAGCACTCAGTTCATCCACCCTGTGCTCTCCTTGGGTTGCACTGCCGTGGAACATCTCCCGGCGGCTTTAAGGCTTATACCTCTCAGTCGCAATTGGCATTATGGATTGACTGAGAACAAGACCGTGTCCATGCGTCACGCCTCACAGAGCGGCTGGTCATGTCATCTAGCATCGCCGTTTCTTCGTAGGCGGTCAGCACCTTCCACTGTATCCACATGGGCATCGGCCAAACTGCGCTTACCACAGGCCTGGCTCAGCTAGGTGTGGGCAGGTCGAGGTGCAGAGAACGTTAACTTTCTAACATGCAAAGAATTATTTCACATCACAAAGCCAAGCCTCCTCGAAATCAAATGTTGGTTGAGTGGTTTCTCAACGTCCTTGGCTAGCCAGAAATACCATTTTCGGAAATATCTCGGTCGACCTTTAAAACCATCGGAGTGGCTTCCAAACTGCATACTGCACAGGTGGTTCAATTAGCTGCCTAGCAAGTCTTTACCTGTCAGAATGCCAGGGCCAAAGATAGCCTGTATTGGCGTGATTGGAAAAGCTGTAAGGTCCCCCAACACTTCGTTAGTATAGTCTGACGGATTGAAGGATAACCCTTTGCATACATCACTCTTTCCACCCTACCTTGGATCAGCGATTGATTTCTCGTTCCTACTGAACTCCTCTCTCGATATTTTTGAGATACGCCAGAAGCAAACTTCGGTCGATCAGGACCTTGGGTTATTGCAGGCGGTTGATGAGAGGCTTGCATCTTACGGCTGGATTACAACAACCGGGGTGAAGTTCCTTATTATAGTTGATTTGATTGGGGATCAGACTCCATCTGTTATCAACGAGACCCGGGGAAGCGTACGTTCTGGCATTCGAGAAGCTGACCTCAAACCGGTTAGTACTACTGATTCTTGAGATATCGTTTACTAAATTGTAACAGGCCTTTAGAGCCCTTCAGACGGCCTACATACGACTACTCCAGAACCCATTTTACACACCAGATGACCATGCCGCCACAATCAACGGTGCTGTGCAAGGTACAAGGACATCACAGATCACAGACCAGAGATTTATTGCTGAAGTCAACCGTGTGGGTAATTCGTGGACAGCTGTTACCAATAATTTATAATGCCATGACTCTTTATGCTACTACTATCTAATGCGTGATGAGCCATCCTCCCGACGTTAACTTTGCTCTCTAGTCTCACGGAATAAACATCTAGCTACACGGTCTCCCGAAACTTTGGTTCTAGCACGTTGAATGTATTCAAATCAAGACTTATGCCATCACCATATGGTTCTGCTGAACTCATGCACTGTAGGATCAATTCTTAGCAAAAACAAGCTTTCCGGCACAGTTTTACCACTGGCGAAGCCAGTGCACAGTCACTGAGGATGCATGGGCAACTGCGAATATACCACAGTATCGAACAGTTTAATTTTATATGTCTTTATCCGTGTCTTCCAATGCAATAAGAGTTTCGTTCACATCGCGCGGATCGCAAATGGCCCAAACTCCACCTCCTTTAGCCATCACCCTCCCAACCTCTTTCCCCACTAGGTTTCTTCCAACTTTCCCTGGCCCAATGCCAACCCAGCGCTTCACTCCCCGCTCCTGATCTAAGTAGCGAATGCTGTCCCACCACCTCACCGTATCGACGCATTGCCGCGACAACAGCTCCTTCAGTCTATGCGCAGAAGTAAACGGAAGATTCGAGACATTTGACACACACGGCATATCAGCAGGGAAATTGACAGTGATCTTTTCAAGGGCTCTTCTCATGTACTCTGCGGCCGGAGTCATTATAGGGCTGTGAAACGGGCTCTCGCTCTTCAATCTGACCGCCCGGGGGTCGTGACCGCTAAACTGACGAAGCTGGATAAGCAATGTCTTGATCCTTTCAATACTGCCACTGAGTACTATCTGATTTCTGGAGTTTATGTTTGCAACCGCGACCTCTTGGTGACTGTCCGAGCTGGAAGTGTCGTGCGTGTCTGAGAGTGAAGGTCTCAGAAACTCGTTAATCGTGGAAAGTAGGTCATCCATATGTTCAGGTTCACACACTAGAGCAACCATACCATATCGTTCACCGGATCTGATGGCGGCCTGTTGCGTACACTGCGACATAATCTCAGCCCGGCGACGAACTAATTTCAAGGCATCGCTAAAGTGGATATAGCCACCGGCCACCAGTGCGGAAAACTCGCCCAAGCTATGTCCAAGGGTGACATCCACACGGTTTTTTGTATCGAAGCCGAACTCCGTTTCAAGTATCCGGAGTATTAGCACCGACGTTGCCATTATGGCCGGCTGTGAGTTTTCCGTTTTATTGAGTTCTGAGTTCGGCCCGTCTGCGATTATGTGAGATAGCCGGAAACCCAATATTGAATCCATCTCATCCAGAAAATTTCCGGCAACACCAGGGAACTTATCAATCCAAGGACGGGACATTCCTACTCTCTGCACTCCATGGCCTAATTTCAGGTGAGCCACATTTCAAGTCTAGCAAAGCATGGAGTCCAACTAACCAGGGAAAAAAAGGGCAGTTCGCAACGGCCGAAGATTATTGTAATGAGAAATGCATATTTTTTGATACTTTCTGTTCGGTTTTGCCTTTATCGTCTCAGAGTGACGACTAACTAAACCTGTACCTTTGTAAGTATATGTGAATCAAAAATTTCTATACTACTCACCCCAATTGAGACGTGTTAACATTGCTGTCGGGATTATAGATTCAGGCATTGACAGCTGATGTAAAGCTCAGTAATAGAAACACAACCACCGAAATAAAGAGTAAGCATCATGATCCTGTGATTCTTGATATTGCATGCCTGTGCTGTTGGCCAATATTTAAATGAATGTGCACAGGTCAGAGTCATGGAGTGGGTGGGTACTAACAGACATGGTCATGTGATGATATATATGAAATGCGGGGTTTGACTCCGCATTCGCTCAAGTGCATCGAGCATATAGCCATAATACTACACATCAATTCTAATGAACAATAGTGCTTTGGTTCCCGGCCATGGGGCGGACGAGTTGAGATTAATCAAGGTACTGGCGGAAGGTGGAGTTCAAGCAATAACAAGCTCCCTTCCAAGCCAAGGAAGAGGATACATATAGAGGTTAATCATCATGATCTTGGCTAACATCCCCAGCAATAAGTGAAACAGCCATCTGAGAACCTTAAATTTTGTGCAAGTCCTTAGTACCCTGTGCCTTTAATGGTATCAGAAGCAGTCACTCACCGCCAGGCATTTTCAAGTTCTTACCCGTCCATTGGAGCGCAGATAAATTAGTGACTGACCGCCTTCGCTGAAGCTCAATCAACACTGTTTAGGTAACGGAAACGCGCAATAGCACCTGAACACTAGGGTCGAATGTTTTGCTGTAGGAGCTTTCACTTTTCCGATGAACGCACACTACAATCTACTCTGAACGCGTCTAACTTCTGTGTATTTTATTGACGATGTTCGCGCCGAAAGCAGGGTCCACAACATCCCTGCGAAATCCGCGAAGGCGTCAGCGTACGAGTTCTGGCGAGTCTATCAAGGCACCTAGTGCTAAAAGGCAACGACCAATTCTAAACCAAGACGATAAACCCAACACAGGAGACCTAACAGATGGCGCGCCAAATCACAGATCCTCAATACCTACTGCGACTACTGAGGTTGGCTCGGCTACGGCGCCTGACGGCGAGAACCAAAGAGACATTCCGATAAGGACCTTCAACAAGGCAGAGAAGCGAAAAAGCGATGTTATAAGCCCTATCATACTGGTTGGTTCCTTTCTGCTGTATAGTTTTCGGCGTATTTTAACTCTCGTGTAGTCAAAAACAGATTTCTATACAGTATCCCAATTGCCATGTCTACCTGATCAAATCCGAAATCTCCGTTCAGGTACGTCTAGCCCTGAATATATTTTTTACCCATTAACACATAGTTTTAGAAAATTGCAGATGTTCTTTCGCCTCGGGCCATGGGTATGGGCTGCTTATCACTCGATTCGAGGCCATCATTTGGTCGTATTCAACCATGATCTCATCACCATTACCTACCGATGTATATCGGCTTCCTATACCTGAGGCCTATAGGGATACTAGCGATGTATTACCTTTGGGTGTGATTTTATCGAACGCCACCAGTTCTACCCCAGGATTGATGATACTAATGCCCCATAATGGAAGGATCATTTACTGGGAAACGGTGTCTTGCTCCGCATCATTGAGTCTTCCACGGCAGAAGCAAGCAGGGCTTCAGGGATATGTCCCAGGGATGCTTTCAGGTGAATATGCGACGGATATAGTGAACGGGGAGCCTTCAGGTGTTATAGTCACATTTTCCACTGGGCGGGTTGCTCATATTACCCTCAGAGATTCTCAAGGAAAGCCAGCCGTGACCGTAAATTTCTTGAAAAACCCTCACAGCACTGGCGGAATTGGATTTCTTGACGGCATCAAGAATGTTCTCGGGGCCGGATACTGGAGAAAGAAAGTTGCCGCTGTACGTGCAGGTGAATCCTTTCAGCGGGGTCAGCGAGATATCATAATTGCAACATCAGCAGGTCTGGTGGAAATCTGGGATACCCACTGGAACAATGGTAGTATTCTCAAAAAAAAATATGAAATCAAGGAAGACCTACTAGCTGCAGCCAGGAAGGATGAAGACTTTGACTATGAAGTCAAAATCTGGGATCTTGCAGTCGTCAGCGATTCACATGAGGACAACAGCAATTCATGGGAGATATCGGTACTGGTTGGCCTGTTTTCGGGGTCAAATATACAAGGCGTGTTTGTGACTCGATTGCGGCTCTCCGACGGGGCCCGCATTCTGTCAGCAACTCCTATCAGTTTGCACTTTTTCCCAGCCGATTCACTTCACCTAGAGCCTCGTCTCTTCGTCCCCCGACCTCATGAGACGGCATTCATTGTGATCGGACAATCTATAATCTTGCTATCATTAACGGACGCTGAAGCTACTTCGAGTTCACAGCTCTTAATCGACAATGACCAGCCACGAACATTCCACGACTCCATCAACTTTCGTTCTGGGCAGGCCTACGAGGTACTAGGATCGGGATTTGAAGATCAAAATGAGGGGTGTGCAAACCCTTCTTGCTTGCTCATGATTCGAGAATTCGGCGTGGTTCGTATCACTGCGCTACCTCGGCAGGAAACTGCGGAAACTGCGCGAATCTCGGCTCAGCATAAACTCGAGCAGGCTGTATTCTACGGCACGATGTTGGGCAACCCACTGAACTTGTCGAGTAAGGGCGATCTGGATTTTCCTGTCAAGGAAATCGAGGAAGCCACTCTTGCGATCTGTCAAGGGCTCCTACGGTCTACCTCTAAGTTCATCCCTTCAGGGGCCATTTCTATTGATCAAAATCTGAAATTACGCTCAAAGGCCTTGGATGATCTTTCGCGGATCTTACTTGACCAGAATAAAATCCTTGATCGTCGGATTTGGTGGGAACTATTATGGGGTGCGGAAAAGCTTGCGGCTCAAAAGGCAATATGGAGGTTGGAAGCGAGCGCCAGGAAACGCAATAGTAGTGGACCGACATTTCTTGCACATGTTTTGGGACTGATGAATGAAAAGTTCAAAACGAAGCTGGATGATACAAACGATCCAGTACGACAGTGGTTTCTGTTTGACACTTACCGAATGGAACATATAGTGCCCTGGATTTTCCATGCGATAAAACCTCAGAAAGGGACTACCTCAAAACAGATGCGACGAATGTCAGAGCAGATCCTGGAAGCCAGTGAGTTATCTCTAGCGGTGCTGGAGACTGCTTTCAGATATCGGGATGAGCATGCTAGCCAGTTCGGAATTGGAGATGGATATTTGGAAGAAGGGGTTTTGACAACCAATTACGAAGGTCTTCCAGAATTCTGGACTTCACAAAGCATCGGCTATTCTGAAACCGGGCATTTATTAGATCTCGAACTTGACAGCTGCAGAGCTATACAGCAAACTTCAACCAGCTCTGACGGACCAGATCAAATAACTGCAAAAATTGCGCGAAACAGTGCCAGGCACCTTCGGATAATGGGCCAAATGTATTCTGAACGGATTCGCTGGCTCTCGGCTCAAGAGGACCAGAAGCTGATCGATGAGGCTTCCGCCATCAAGCAGTCACACATCAAACAGCGAAGATGGCAGTTGTTCAAACTGGCTGGTATTGGGCAACTAAATGAAGCCATTGATTTGGCAGAGGGCTTTCATGACATGAGCGCGCTAGTAGAGCTGATTATTGAGCTCCAAGACCAAAACAAGGTTATGTTTACCAACGTAGATACTCCGCACGGTATCGAGCTCGACAGGAAAATATCCCTTTATTTCGAGAAATTTGGAGACGCCTGGGCTGACGCTTTCTTTGGGCGTCAGATATCAATGGGGCAACCAGGGATCCTGTTTTCAGCCAAAAAGTTCCAGTCATTTGTTACTCGGTTCTTGCATAAGCATCAGCCTTATGCCAGGCTCAGCTGGATTAACGATGTGATCGGTGAAGCCGATTACGAATGTGCTGCAAAGACCTTAGAACATCTGGCTCTCGAACAAGAACAGGATGTCTGGGGTCATCGAGTCAAACTAGCCTTGGCCAAGCTCTCTCACCTAGCAAGATGGGAAAAGGACGAGCCCAGCGATACTCGGGCTCTGCAGAATGACATCAAACGCCTCGAGGGTCTTGCGGAGATGGGCGCTGTGCAAGAAGTCATTTATTCATATATCTCACCAGTGTTACGAGATGCTATCGATCAAAAAGCCGAAATCGACCTAGCGATTGACCATTTTGCACAATCTACTACGCAGAACCTGCCATCGCTACATGAATTGCTCAAGGAAGCTCTGGCTGGGGTGGTCACTAGGAAAATGCTGAGTCTTGACCAACTTGTGGACGTATTGACCCTTATCAATCCTGGACAAGATCCAGATTTTGGACAGAACGAGTTTTCTGGTGACGAGTTCCATTTAGCGCTACGAGTCATTCGGCTGGGACTCAATGCTCAGGGAGATCCGAATTACAGCCTGGCACTCCAAAAACTTGTTTGGCGAAGATGCATTATCAGAGACAATTGGGATGCTACGAGTGGGACAGCTGAACAGATAGGAAGTGAAACCGAATCCCCCTTCACCGCCACTGCGCTGTCTCGAACACTTATACTGTGCCTCAATGGTAAGTACTGGAAATTTTTGGATACTTGTCTTACTGATATGCATAGATCGCACGGACCCAAGCAATCCTCCACTTTACCGCCCCAATTGTCCACAAGATGTGTTACTAAATGACACTGATTCTGCCCTTATCTCATCAAGATTCCGTCCAGAGCAACGAGCCCGAATTACTCGCGACCTTGAGCGGGAAAATTCTACCCTTCTACGATATATTGAAAAGGGCGAACTCGAATGTTGGTTCAAGAGTCTCCTCTCTTCCGCAGAAAAGGAAAGGATGTCAAATAGCGCTCTTCAAACCACCTGCAGTACGGATGCGGAGAGCTCATTGTCCCAAACGAATCGGAAGGAGCGGCTTAGCTGGCTCTAACTAGGACGCATTCATGGCCACTGTTATAAAGTATTCTAATCAGTTACCTTTGCTTCTGACTTCCACGAAAAGTCGTTATACAGTAGAAATCAAACACGGGGGTCGTGAATCAATCAATATGCCACTTCAGAAATTACATACATCCAGAATCCGCCGTTTCTTGACATACTTTTTCTTCGACATGTGTTTTGCCCTGTTGGGTTTCCCGATGATCAATACATCGTCCATACGATCAAGCTTGTAACCTTCGAAAAGCACAAGCTTGGTGCTCATAGTTACAGCCCATCAATTAACCCCGGAATTTTTGTTAGCAGCTTTCTCGGCCTCGTCATTGCCACTAATGCCGCTACTGACACTATCAATCTTAGTTACAGGAGCCCCATCAATGGTTTCGGATGAAGGTCCATGCAAGTCTTCTTCAAAGACTGGTTCGGGCTCGACTGTTTCAAATTTAGTTTTGAAGCCCGCCATGCCTTGCATGCTGCTATTCGAATAGCGCCGGGTATTCATGAAGCTATATTCATAGTCATGGATTTCTTCTCCTGAGCGGCCCCTAATGATTGGCGTCAATGGACATCATAGGCAACAGTTTACGAGGCTGAGAGCATAGGGGCCTACCAATTTCCTTTACCTCCCCCGTCCTTCTTGGTCTTTCGGGGGTCAGCATCGATAGGGCCGGATTTTGCAAAGTAACGAGGAATGTTCTCGGTAGGAGCAGTCACTGCATCCTGGGCCGCTGAATGATCACGGTCGTTGACTTTGTGTGAACGTGTCACTGCATCTAGGTTAACTGATCAAGACTCAAGCCAGATAAGTTGGGAACCGCCAATGGGTTCTCCTAAAAGGATATGGAGAGAACAAAGTACACACTCTTCAAGTCAAGTTGAGTTATCCGTTAGTCTTTAATCTGTTAATTGCTTCTAAAGGGCGCCCGAGTCAATCACATATGCAAACAAACAAGTCTTTTGGCAAACAAGAGATAAATAGCTGAAGACCGGGCCGGCGGGAGGGGGTGAGCAGAACCAAATAGGCAGGTGGTCATATGATCCATGCCATCATAGTATGTTCAAGTTGTACAAATCTCCAACCTTACTGGAAGAAAAAGATGGTCTTCAACATTCTAGCTCGGAGAACTTTTCAGTGTCAGTACAAGATAATAGATAACAGCTTACTTTCTTCCTCGAAAGCTTCACGGACTAACGATAGTGTATTACATTATTGTGACAGGATAAACTCGCACCTGAAAGCTGCTGGGCTGAACAGGAACGAGCACACTGAAACAGCCAGGTGGCTTACATAAATTACAATTACTACATTCCTTGGACTCTGGTGGCCTTGATTTCTATTCTTTGACGGTTTGCCTTCTGAGGCTCATGACCTCATCCTTGCCTTGAATTATGTGGGGCCCGACATTGCCACTGATGCATGGCTTCCGAAGAGCCCGGACCGCAATAGGTGATTAATGCTCGGCAAAAACAACTCAGGAGCACGGTGCCACTCCAGTGGTCTGATTGCAACCCATCGTGCCCGTTATCCAGGATCAGAGATCAAGTATTAAGTGTACTCTTCGAGGTGTCAGGCCAAAGTCTGGCAGCCTGCTCTTATTACGACCCCGTCGCGGCCCCGCAGCTCCATCTGCCCTATTCCACTTCCTGGAAGCTACTCCATACCACATTAAACGCACATTTCAAGGGCTGCTTATCTGCTTTCTGCCTTGCGTGGAGCATATACGCCCGTATTTATTATCCTCTCCCCCCCCCCCGGCGGGCCCTTCTCCTTCTTAGTCATGCCAGAAACAGCTGAGAACAACGATAGGGCTTCTGGCCTGAACCTTGCCGAGGTATGTAATTTGGTTTCCTACTTAAACTACATCTACGATAGGATTTATGCCTTGTTTGTTGTTCAAGGATTCTTAAAAGCAGACACTGACCGTGGACTGTCCCTAGATTTTAAAGGACATTTCAAGGTATATACGGCATCTCGTATCAATTAGAGGCGTGCAGCTAACACTCATTTGTAGTGGAGAGCAAACAGCATCACGCCTCGAGCAACACCTGAGCGACTTAGAGAGCAAGATCGATAGCCTTCTTAAATCGCAGGATGAAATAGCTGGTCCAACGCCGGGGAATGCTCATGCGAACAAGCACTCAAGCTCCGATATGGAACAAGTTGATCAGTCAAAAAGCTCTTTTAACTGAAACCGACCATCTGTGTCCTTTTCTGCGACGCCCTTCTCCGTGATTATTCCGTCGATGAGTTCAAAAGGAGTAACATCGAAAGCAGGGTTCCAGACATTGATCCCCTCGGCCGCTATGCTGATTGTTGCCAATCTCACATCGCCGGTGTCATCGTCTTCCTGCGACCCTTTAACTCTCGTTACCTCCGAAGATGGTCGTTCCTCTATGACAATATCGCCGCCAGACTTCGTAGCCAAATCAATCGTCGTGAGTGGTGCAGCAACTAGAAACTTGACGCCGTGGTATCTAGCAAGGACTGCGAGACCGTAGGTACCGATCTTATTTGCGGTATCACCATTGGCTGCCACCCTGTCCGCCCCAACAACAATTGCATTGACACGTGTCTCTGGCCTTGACAGTAAAGCTGCCGCCATCGAGTCTGTGATTAGTGTTGCCGGGATTTTATCATGAACAAGTTCGAACGCGGTCAATCTGGAGCCCTGGTTGTATGGTCTTGTTTCAGTGCAATATGCATGTTGCAGAATATTGTTGGCCATGAGAGAACGTATTACACCGAGCGCAGTACCGTAGCCAGCTGTTGCAAGAGAGCTAGATATACATCAGCATTCAACGTTTAGCAGCGATCTTGTGGGCTGAATTACCCGGTGTTACAGTGCGTAAGAACAATGGCTTTATCTTGCTCCGTGGGCAAGGCGTTCATCGATATCCATTTAGCCCCATTTTCGCCGATCCTTGTATTGTCCTCTACGTCTTTTGCTAGCATGGCCTCGGCCGCTTGAATAAACGCATCCACGACGTCTTGCGCTGTTGAGCCCGTAGTCCGGGTTCTCTCGGAGACTATAACTTCAAGTTTCCGGGCCGCATCGCTGAGATTGACAGCAGTCGGTCGACTGCTCACCAAGTATTTAAGCCGTGCCATAATGAAAGCCGCTACATCCTCTGCGCTGCCTGAGGTTTTATTTCGTATGGAGAGCTCGTGAAGCTCTGACGCGAGCGAAAGGGCCGCCACAATGGCTATAGCAGGTGCCCCCCTAACTTGCATATTCTTGATAGCTTTCCAACCTTCCTCGCTCGTCCTGATTTCGATGTAACGCTCCATGAATGGCAGTTGCACTTGATCAATGATGGAAAGTTTACCATCTTTGTATCTGATGGCCTCCAGAACCATTTTGTCGCTAGGTCGGCCGCAGTTAGTGATTGAATACAGGCACGAATTCCACTTACTATACAGCAATCCAGACTATATGTTCTTGTTATATGGGTATCTAAGGTGTTGGTGGTTGACAAATAAATGTTGGGCTTCAAACTCTTCAGACCATACTACCAGACAATCCTATCATAAATTATCTGTACAAAACCCTATCGCGATAACGTAACTCCCGACCAGCCCCGCCCCCCAACTGACCGCCCACCTCGTTGTTCTTGATCGCGTTTGAGATTTTTAAGGTGATTTGCAGCCACCAACCCTCCCTAATTTCATCGGAATTACCTATCCGAAATGAGGACATCTAACCAGTATACTCTAAATTCAGTTTCAGCAGGTTAAAGGAGTAGATTCATTTCTAAATTTGAAAGGTTAAAGTAGATTTTTTATCCGTGGTTCGCGGCGGGCTCATACTAGTTGAACCCAGTGAATGTTAGTATAGGGGGACTTGCAAGAATCTAAGTCCTTCAAATTTTGCTGCTTAGATTAAGTAGCTTGTTTTGTATAACTACTTTGACTATTAATTACTATGCATATTATCTAGCTTGTATAGGTTTATAGGACCTTTCGGAAAGTCTACAGGAACTGTTTTGTAACGGCGGACTGTTACGGAAGGTTTACCTCTCAAGCCTTCCTAACCCTGGTAACCTTGTTGTAAGCTCTGCAACATTGGTTAACTTTTACCTGATACCAGCCATGTCCAGCTAGTATAACAACTAGCCATTGTCTATAATAGTATAAATATTACAGAGAAAAGCAGGGCCAAGATAAATAACCAAGTTATATATCTTATAAAGTTAAGTACTGACAAGTAGACTTGTTCAACCCAACCCACGAAACCCGACCCAACCCGACCCAACCCGCCAAGAAATGGGTTGGGTTGGACCCTCTAATAATCCATTGGGTTTTGGATATTTTCGGCTGACCCAAACCCCGGCGGGGCAACCCGCTGGGTTGCCAAGATATATTACTAAGAATAGTACTGTATTTACAGTACATATATCTACTAAATAAGATATAATACTGTACTCTAATACAGTATTTTATTTAAGTATGTAGATCAATACCTTTATAGGCAGCGATCTGCATACTTGGGTTATTTGGGTTATCTGGGTTGGGTTAAGATTATTTGCTTAACCCATGGG
>QPHH01000032.1:36327-49776 GCA_003574815.1 Aspergillus spinulosporus | reverse complement strand
AGCATCTCCCAACTGGGCCAAAAAGGTCACTATGATCAGACCCCATGGCCTGATCTGCCTGGATCGCACCTATAAAGCTGGTCCGCCGTTACATATACCTGTAGTAGTACTGCTCCAGGTTTTAATAATATTTATATTTAATATTTATCTAGATATTAAAATAATTTCTGTTTTTTTTTTTTATAAATAATTTTAAATATTAATAATACTTTACTAGTAGCTTGTTTTTTACCTTGGCTATATATTTTTTATATTTTTATAATACTTGCTTTTTGTCGCAGTCTCATAGGATGGAGGATTGATTAGGTACGGTGAAGAATCAGCAAGGAATCATTGGTTAATAATAACCTGAAGCTATCTGTTATTTTTTTAAGACTAACTCTTAGCTATCCTTTTACAAGGCTGGCTAATATGTTATATACATGATATCAGGAGTTGTGACATTATTCTGCTCTGACAGATTAATAATGTGGTTGGTAACTGTTGGGTTCCAGGTTTGATCCTATACTTGGGCCAAACTATATAATAATTTAGCTCCTCTCTGCTAAGATCAACCTTGATCTTGGATAGCTTTATTATTAATTGTTTTGGTAGCTTTTTATGGTTAAATTAGTAAGGATTTAGGGCTTTTTCCTACTTTATAATACATAGCAGATAGTATTTATATTTTATAGATTTTGTTAATGTCTTTGTTTTGATGTTTATACTAGAAATAAATATTAACCTGGGGGTAAGCAAATTATTTTAGCTGTTAAAAAATAAATAAATAACAGGTTTTTATTTCTTTTTTTTTTTTAATTTTTGTTTTTGTAACTTTTTATTCTTCTTTCTTTTACTATATATTATTTATTTTTATATTAATATGCCAAATTATAAGTATTACAAGACTATTTTATTACTTGTTAATTTTTTAGTATATTTTTGTTTATACTATATTTATACTAAGCTTAAGAAATTTGTTATTACTAATTTTATGCATTTTATTATTAAGTATATCCAGGATATAGTAGCTTTTATGTTTTATTAATAATATTAAGAATATAATATTACTTGTTTATTTATTAGTTTTTTTTTTTTATAATAATTTTATTATTAACTTGTTTTTAGAAAATAGCAGCAGGTATAATTAATAATACCAAGAATCTAGTAGTAATTCTTAAATAGTATACCAAGTTTTTTATTCTTAGTTTTTTATTAGGTAATTAATATCCATTTATCTGGTCTATTAAAGTAAGAAAGGATATTAATATTACTATTATTAGCTTGGTAGCCGGGTTTTTATCTACTAAAGGGGTATATTAAAAAGCCTATAAAATTATAGCTATTATAAAAAAGGCAATTATTAGAGTTAACTTTATACTGTAAGTATATTTATTTAAAGAGGCTAGAGCTTTATTAGGTAAGAAGAATACCTGGGCTAACTAATAATAAGGCTATATAAAAAAAGTAGCAGTTTAAATACATGCCTTGTTTTCTTACCAGGAAAAAGGGTTTTTTTATTTAGTTATTTACTTAATAGCAGTTTTTTAATACCTGTTTAGAAGCTATTTATAACTAGTATATTAATAATATAGACTTTAACAAAAAAATTATAAATATTAAAAAAAGTTTTCCTGTATTTTTGCTGCCTAAATTATAATATATTATTATTAGTTTTGTTTTAATCTTCCAGTATTTTATAACATATAAAATAATATATAATAATTTTTGTATTTTTATTATTTTTACTTTTTAAATCTTTTTACAAGGATTAGGATATATATGTTTTTAATAAAAACCTATTAATTATATTTTAATAGCCAGTTCTTCTACTTGATAAAATAAGATTTTTTATTATTAATAGTATTATAATTAATAATATTATTAATTTCCTATTTTTTGTTTTTTTTTTTTTAAGATTAGGTAGCAAATTAGTATTGTTATTTTCTTGCCAAGGCTCTAGCAAAAAAATATAAAAAATATTATAAATTTAACTATATTTTTTTAGTAGTTATAAATAATAAATATTTAATCTAATATAGCTTATAACCTAAATTAGTTTAATAAATCTAGGTTTTAGTTTGGCTAATATTTTAAGCTTTAAGTTTTTTGTACTTAGCTTAACTTTTTGTTTTGGTATAAAGGTCCTAGAGATTTAGTAATTATTATATTTTCTTTTATATTTTTTAGTATTCTTTTCCTATTCTTTAGTATATTATTAGTAAATCTTTTTTAGTTTTTTTACTTGGGTAAATGCTGCAGGTACCTTTATCTAAAAAAATTAGTTTTAAGCTATATATAAAATTCCAGATCTTGGCTAATTATAATATAATATAATAATATTTTTATAATAAAGTTTTATATATTATTGCATGTAAATTATGCTGTATTAAGTAAATTTAGCTAGACTAGTTTATTATTTATAATAAAGTATTATAAATATTTTTTAAAAATTTAGTTTATATATTTGGTTTGGCTATTAGTCTGTAGATGGAATATAGTTAAAAGGCAAATTTAGGTTTAATAATAATATTATAGTTTTTCCTAATATTTGCTGGTAAATAATAAATCTTAATTTAATATAATACCTTAAGATAATCCCTATCTTAGACTTTATTTATAATAAAAAACTGTAGCCAGTTTATAGGCATAAATAAATATTAAAATAGGAATAAATTAGTATTATTTTAAAAATTTATTAACTATAACAAGTATAGTATTAACTTGTTTCTTGTAAAAAGTTATTATAGGTAATCTAGTAATAAAGTTTATAATAATTTTTTTAAATAGTTTAATTAAATAAAAAAAAGGTTTTATTTGGCTATAGGTTTAGTATCTAGGGGTAATAGTATATTAGTAAACTAGACAGGTATAGGTATATTTTTTAATAAATAAGGCTATATTAGGCTAGAAAATTTTTTATTTTATTAAATTTTTAGTATATTCAGCAGCAAAATATACTGCAAGGGGATTATTATAATATACTTACATAATTTTAGTTTTTAAGATTTAATTTATTAAAATATATAATTATTTTTTAAATATTAGGAGATTATTACCTTTAATATACCAGTTTTTAAAAGTTAAAAACCCTATTTTTATAGTACTAATTTAGCCTTGACTTAATTTATTTATAAATTAAGATATTTAAATAAGCTTTTTAAGATTAGTTAAAATCTTTTTAAAATAAATCTTTTTAATAATATAGGTTTTTTGGACTTAATAATTAAGTAAAATCTAATTTTTATTAAAATTATGCTATATATCTGTAATATTATAATTATTATATTTAGAATCTAGTTAGGTTTTATTCTTAAATTAATAAAAATCTTGGTTTAATCTAGAATATTTAGAATATTATATGCTTTATACTTTAATATAAGGTTTTTAATTAGTATTAAGTTCTATACCTTGGACAAAATCTTAAATTATAAGGGTTTTGCCTATAATATACTGCTATATAAGTACCAGCAGATTTTTTTAAAATATAATTAAAATTTTCTTGGTATAAACATGAAGGTATATTTACTAGATTAGATTTTCCAGGATAGTAAAAAATAATAAAGGTATAAAATATTAAATTTATATACTATCTTGCTTGTTAGCTATTATATTTTTATTAATTTATAAAAAAATAAAGATTAGCATGGTCTAACTATATTATTATTTAGTATAAAAATCCTTTAAAATATTATTTCTAGTATTTAAATAAATAATAGCAAATAATTTTTTATCTAGAATTAACTAATTTAGTTCTGCTCTAAAAAATTTATATAACCAGAATATAACAGGGTGCTATATTTTTTTAATTATCTTGCTAGGAGTAAATACTAGCTATTTTTTTTATATATATTAACTTTAACCTTTTTTAGGGGTTAAAGTGTTGTAGCAGAGGTACTTTTTTAAATATTTTAAAAGGTTACAAAATACTGTTTTTTTATTATTATTTAGCTTTAAAGGCCTAATTTTCTTTTTTTAAGTTAAATTTGTTAATAGTAATGCAATTCTAGAAAAGTTTTAAATAAAGTATTAATAAAAGTTTATAAAACTAAAAAATTATAAAGCTTTATAAGTATAAAATTTTTTCCAGGATATTATAAATTTTATATAATTTATATTTATTTAGATACTGTTTTAGTTTACTATGAATCCTAAGAATTTAACCTTATTTTAATAAAATAAATATTTTTTTAAATTTGTAAATAATTCTGCTTTTTATAACTAATCTAAGACTTGTTTAATATAAAAGGTATAAAATTTAGAGTTATTTAAAAAATTAAAATATTATTAAGATAAACAACATAGAAATAATTAAAAATATTATATAAAATAAAATAAATATATTAAAATATTACAGGGGTATTAGTTAAACTAAAAAATATTATTATATAATTAAAATAGCTATAATAGTATTAAAAAGTTATTTTTTTTTACTAATTTTTTAATTTATATTTGGTAATAGGCATTTTTAAATTAATTTTTAAGATAGTTACTCCTAAAAATTAATCTAATATTTCTAATATAAGGGGTAATAAATACTAATTTTTTATTATTATCTTGTTAAGTCTGTAGTAGTTTATATATAGTTATAAATTACTATTTTTTTTATTTTAAAAATAGGAGCTTTAGCAGGGCTTTTAAAAGGTTAAATTTGCCTATATTTTAAATTTTTATTAATATATTAACATAATGTTGCTAATTCTGCAGAAAAAAAAAAATTAGGTTATAAAAAAAAGCTTGCCTATTAATAGTTATAATTTAATAAGTTAGTATATTATCTAAAAAAAAAGATTTTTTTTTTTTTATAAAAAAATATTTTAGAATATTTCTAGTTTAGGCAGGTTATTTTTAAATCTTTATTTTTAGTTTTATAAATATTATATTTATTAGGAATTATAATAACTATAAAATATAAGCATGGTTTTGGCAGGCTTTTATAAATTAATATTAATTTAAAAAAATATATTTAATATTTTAAAACCATTACTAATTCCTGCTTAAACTAATATTAATAAATAATACCTTTAAAATAGTCTAGGATAATAAGATTAGGCTTTTTAATAAATTCAATACTTATAATATCTACCTAAGCAGTAGTATCTAGATCTGTATTAATTTTAATTTTATTTATTTTTATTTTTATAAGAACAGGAGTATGCATATAATTAATTATTTTTATTATTAATTTTAGAGTTAAAATTTAAGACTTTATTTTAACTTGTTATAGTTTTTCTCCTGTTCCAGGTATATTTTACTAGACTAGTTTATATATTAGTTATCCTGTTCTTGTTTTTTTAATATTTTAATTTCCTAAGCTTTAACAGGGGAGGTTTAAATATTATTTTAGGAAATAAAATTAGAGTTATTATATTACTTGGGCTTTGGATACATGTTTGCAAGGTAAGAAATTAATCTGTAATTATAATAATATAAAGGTTTGCTATCAGGTCTAGTTAGGTTTATTATTTTTTTGCTATTATTTTTCTTAAGTCTTTGGCTGGTATTAGGTAAATAGTTTTTATAATATTTTAAAAATATATTTCCTATTTAGCCTTAAGGTCCTTGTATATAACCTCTTTTACAGGGACTTCTTTTAAACTTATAATTATTTTTTATTAAATTGCTTTGTGCAGAAGTAATTCTTAGTAAATTTTAATATATTTAATTCCAGTACTAGGAAGCTATGGCTACTAATTAATTTTAAGTTATAAAAAAATTTTTTAAATTATAGTTACAGATCTTGTTATATAATACTTTTATAAAATAAATCTTAACTTATTTATATTCCAGCTCTTTATTAAAATATTATTTTAAAAAATTAAGATATATATTAAAATTACAGGGATTTTAATTAATTTCTTAATAAGTATAATCTAATTAAACTATTATTATTATAAAAAAGGTTATAAAGCTTTATAAAATTTTATAAGTTTATTTTTTAAAGTAAAACTATAATTAGGTATTATTTTAGTAGTTATTATTCATTAGTTTTTAAATATACTAGTTTTATTAGTTTCTGTAAATTTAGTTTATATAAATTAAAGTACCTAGAATCTTTTATTTCTTGGTTTAATACTTTTTTAGTATTTTTTTAAAAAATTTTTTTATATTAGCTAACTAACTTAGTTATTATTAACTAAGCTTGGTAGTATATTTAGTAATATTTTTATTTTTAATTTTTACTATTTTTTTTTAATTTAATATTATTATACTAGTATTTGCATGTATATAGCTCTTATTTTATATATATATATATGTATTTTTATTTAAATTTCTAGATATATTATTCTAGTTATTTAATTTTTTTATATTCCTGTTACTTTTTGTAAGGGCTTTAAAAAGTATTTAGTATATTTTATTAATTTTTTAATCTTCCTTTAATAAATTAGGATTTATATACTTGTCCAGAATATTCCTTAATAGGATTTTCTGTAGGTAAGAATTTTTCTAAGTTTAAAATAAACTGTATATTAGATACAATAATTTTTTTTGTAGGTAATTAAAAAGGTAAAAAGTTAGAATTATTATAGTTTTATAAAATAAAAAATTAATTAGGTATAGTAAGAATTAGCAAGGAATCATTAGTTAATAATAACCTAAAACTATCTGTTTTTTTTTTAAAACTAACTCTTAGCCAGCCTTGTAAAAGGCTGGCTAATATATTATATACATAATATCAGGAGTTATAACATCATTCTGCTCTAACAGATTAATAATATGGTTGGTAACTATTAGGTTCCAGGTTTGATCCCGCGCTCGGGCCGAACCATGTAACACTTTTTCTTAGACTTATAAGCTATTTTAAGTATTAAACTAGTATAATTAATTTATATTTTCTAATTTTTATTTTTCTAGGTTTACAAGGCCTTCCCCTTTACTATAATTTAGCCTGTATTTTATTTAATTAAGGGGTTTTCTTGTTATAACTATTTATATTTTAAAACTATATTATATAGTTTTTTTTATATTACAGCCTGGCTAAAGCTTATAATAGTTATATAACTTCTTGTTATAAGCTTAACTTATTAGCTTAGTATAATATACCAGTTTTTAGTATAGTATTTTTTTTATTAATACCTTTAACTATGTTAACTATTCTGGTAGTTTTAGTTAAAATTTTATATTATTATAAAAATATTTTTTTAATAAAGTTTTTAAAGCTTTTAAATATAATAATAATTATTTATTTTGTTTATCTAGCTTTTTTAAAATTATAATTAATACTAGTCCTACTGCTACTGCAAGGTAGACTTTTTTTTAATATTTTTTTGTCACATGGTTCGGCCCCTTATAATTTTTAAATTTAAAATTAAAGCTATATTTTTATATTTTAGTAAACTAAGATTAGTAATATATTATTTTAAAATATTTTTTAGAATTAATTTTTTATATAAAAAATTTAAATATAGTATCTAGATAGTTATTATTATGCTAATGGCTTGGAAATTATTTATATTACTTTTTAAAATTTAAAATTAATATTAGGCAATCTTCTAATTCTGGTTAATAAATAAAGGTTATAGGTAATTTTTTAATTAATAATTATTAGGCTAGTAATAGTTAAGATAATAATTTAATTAATAATAATATTAATATTCTAAAAAATAGGCATTTTACTGCCTTATTAAAATATTTAAAAAAATTTAATAATAATTTTTTTAATAGTTAAAGGTTAGCTTAGAGGATTATTTAATAAACTTTTTAATTAGTTTTGGGTATAGATAGTAGGCTTAATAGTATAATATTACTAGCTAGTATTATAATTAAAAAAAATTAGAAAAATTATACTTTAAAAAAAAAAAGCTTTTAAGCTATTAATAAATTTTTTTTTTCCTGTAAAGTAATAAAAAAATAAGATTAATTAAAATTAAGATTAATTTTTTTTTAATAGCTTGATTAGTTTAGCTTAATTAATATTAAATAAATGGTTTTTACTAATCTAATCCAGGAAATTAAACAAGCTAGTAATTTCTAATAAATTAGCTAGATTAATAAATTTTATATAAATATAATTTAGCAAAAATTATATAATTTTTTAATTAGGCAGATAGGCTAGGTTTTTGGCAAATTTTGGTAGTAATTAATATATAATTAAATACTTAATTAAATAAATAACAAGACCCTTGAAGTTTAAGATATTTATTAAAAAAAATATTATCTAAAATATAGCTAACTAATATACTAGTTTAGCTATTTACTTATAAGGTCTTAGTAGTATTAAAGCTATAATAATTATAAATAATTAATAGTTAAGATTTTTATATAATAATAGTTATATTAGTATTGCTTGGCTGGTTACTCCAAGCCAGGCTAGTATTAAATAATCTGGATTTGCCTGATTACTAGTTAGTTAATAATAATACCAGGATCAAGGTCTCTAATCTTATATAGTCTGTGTAGCTAATTATAAAAATAAAATAATTTTCCCAGATAAACTAGACATGCTACTAACTATAAAATAAAATATAATTAAAATATAAAAATATAATTTAATTATTTTTCTTAAATAATCCATGTTAGTGGTTAGGCTACCAGGAACTAGAGATTATTACAGGATTTTTATTTTCTAATTTTCTAGTATATTAATTTGGCTAATAGTCTTGGGGCTTTTTAGATATTAATTATTTAATAATAGCTTAAAAATTAATAATAATCTTGGAATTATAGCTATAAATTATAATTTTACTTAGTAATATTATAATATTTTCTAAGTTAGGTTTATTAAAAAGCTTAGAATAATCTAGTCTACATTTATTATTTTTATGCTTGTTTTTCTTGTATTTATTTTTCTTAAAATTATTTTTTAAGAACAACATAATTTGCATTAACAAATTATTAGATAATATATTAATAATATAGTTTCTTTATCATGGTCTTATGGTGAAATTGTTCGGGAGGATAAGAATGGTTTCTTATTAATATTAGGTGGGGAGCTTTTAACGTAATCCACGGCCGAGCGGCCACTTTTCTCCGCAACCACCAAAATATCTGATATTGTCTTCTTCAACGCGTTTTATCTTCATCAATTCTTTATAAAATGCCTTTAAACAAAGAATCCCGTATGCAGATGGCTATATCTGCATATAAGAAAAAGAAAAAAAAGTTAAAACAGAAAGCTGCAGAAATATTTGGGGTATCCTGGACTACCCTTCGTGCTTGCCTAGATGGAAGAAAGTCACGCTCAGAAACACGCGCCAATGGCCATAAATTAACAAAAATTGAAGAAGATGTCCTTGTCAAGAAACTGCTAGATGCAGATAAACGTGGCTTTTTAGTCTGACCCGAGTTTCTGCGTCAAATGGCAGAAACTTTGCTCCGTGAACGTATGCAAAATGCAACTGCAACTCTTGGAGTCAACTGGCCCTATACTTTTACCCAACGTCGCCCTGAGCTTTGTACAAGATATAATTGGAGAATTACATACCAACGCGCAAGGCAGGAGAACCCAAAAGTTATAAAAAAATGGTTTTAAACAGTATAGGAAGTTATCAAGGAGCATGGTATACATGAAGATAATATTTAGAACTTTGATAAAACAGGCTTTGTAATAGGGGTTTGCACCACATTAAAAGTTATTACTACAGTAAAGCGCAGTGAGAGACCTTGTACAGTTATCCAGGGTAACCGGGAATAGGTTACAATTATTAAATATGTAAGCTCTAAAGGAATTTTAATACCACCAGTGGTTATCTTAAAGGCCAAAGAACATCAGGCTACTTGGTACTAAGAACCAGGGCTTCCAAATAACTGGATACTTTCAACAAGTGAGAATGGCTGGACTACAGACAAAATAGGCCTTCAATGGCTAAAAGAGGTGTTTAAACCATGGTCTTAGTATTCCATGACTGGTGCTAAGCAATTGCTTATCCTTGATGGCCACTCTAGCCATTAAACTGCAGATTTTGATATTTTCTGCAAGAAAAATGCAATTATCTGTCTTTGCATGCCTCCTTATACATCTTATCTTCTTCAGCCTCTTAATGTGGGTGTTTTCGGACTACTTGAACGTGCGTACGGAAAGTTGGTTGAAGGCCTGATGGTGGCTGGAAATAACTATATTAACAAACAGGATTTCCTATACCTATACCCTACAGCACGTGTACAAGTCTTTACTACAAGCAATATTTGCAGCGGCTTTGCAGGAGCTGGTCTTAAACTACTTGATCAAGACCAGGCTCTTGAAAAAATCACTTTCCAACTTTGTACACCAACACCACCACTTCTTGTTAAAGGTTTAATATCATCTACTTTTCAAACACCACAGAACCCTTGTCAGCTTGACCATAAGGTCCGCAGCATACAAAGAAGTATCCAAAAGAGAAACCTCTCCAGCAGTCCAGTATCTTATATCCAACATCTTGAAAAGTGTGCACAGATGGCCATGAAGACAAACCTTCTTCTTCAACAAGAAATCAAGGTCCTAAGGGCAGAAAATGAGCAAAAAATAAAGAAAAGGACTAGAAGGCGTGCTGTTCTAGGTAATAATACCCTATTATCTGTACAGGAGGGTCTGGATCGGGTTCAACAGCTAGATATACAGGTTGAAGGGCAAGCTCAGGAACTGGTATATATGCCTTCTCAGCGTGCTCCACCACGCTGCAGCGGCTGCAGGACTATAGGACATACTATTAGGGGTTGCCCTAATAAGTAGCTTAATAGATAGTATTGTATTTATTCAAAATCAACTGTATTGGTGGCTGAAAAACTGCAAAAAATGGCTGGCCTGGAGAAAAGTGGCCGTTCGGCCGTAGTGGCCGCTCGGCTGTGGATTACGTTAACTCTGCTTAGCTGACTAAGACTATTATATAACTATACCAAGCCTCCCATAATTATACAGCAGAAATAGACAATAAGATATATATATATAGTTGCTTATCCTAAGCACAGTGCTTAGGATAGGGGTGGGAGCAAGATATATAATATATAAGGTAAAAAAAAAAGGCCAACATCCCTGTTAGTTAGTATAAAATTATATAATTAAAGGTTTTGCATGCAATTCTTGTACTTTTATATAGCTTTTTTGGCACCTTCAAGGTCTTTAGTAGTAATTTATTTATTATTTTTAGCTCTATAGCCTATCTAATAAATAAAATATTATATAACTAGTATTGCCTTTTATCCAAGCTTGACTACTTGCTTGTTGTCATGACACGACGCCGAGACTCTTGCCGAGGACGTCACGGGACAATAATGGCCAATAGTTTGCTGGCTGACAGGACACAGGCCTTGGGGCACAGGGCTGGGGAAATAATAAAAAAAGGTACATAATTATAGGTGTTGTACTTGTGCATAACTGTTATTCTAATATATAGGTATTGCATTTATATATAGGTATTATATTAATGCACTATTGGGGTTGCAACAGGCTTAGGAAGGAGCTATATAAAAATACTTGTTATTTTTATAAATAGCTTTTTATCTTTGCAATTAATATAAATTATTATTTTAAAGTTACTTTTAGTACTAACTTGTTAGTACTTAACTCTATAAAATATATAACTTGGTTATTTATCTTGGCCTTGCTTTCCTTTATAATACTTGTACTATAGCAGACCATGGCTAGTTGTTATACTAGCTGGACGTGGCTGATATTAGGTAAAAGTTAATCAAGGCTGCGGAGCTTACAAGGAGGTTACCAGGGTTAGGAAGGCTTGAGGGGTCAACCTTCCGTAATACTTATCTAGGATGCAGTTAATCTTATATTTATTATAATTATCCAGGAATTGTTAATTATTGCAGGTAGCTTGGGAAGTTCTTGGCCAAATATATTATAGCCTGCTAGTTTAAGTTAAGCCATAAAAATAACAGAATAAATTTTTTATTTAGGAGGCAGTTCTAATTAATAAGCAAGGTATTTAATATATTCTAGTATCTTAAACAGGCCGGCATATTACTATATAATTTTTGGGTATTTAGGCTGCTAGGAGGCTATATTTTTTATATAGCTGTATATAAACATAGTTACCTATATTAAACTTAATAAATTTGTATATATAATAATATAATAGCTTTATATATATGGCTGTATAGTTTAATACTTTTTTTGTATCTAGGCAGCAGCTAAAATCCTGTTTAAGAACTTTTTATATCAGGTTCCAGAATTATTAAAGCTGTATATTAAACAGGAGCTTGTAAAGGGTTTTTTTAATATTTTTGGCAAGCTGTTTATTAAAATAATTATAATTAGTAGTTTTTTATACTAGTTATTAATACTAAGTATATATATATAGTATATTATAATCTTAATAACTTGTATTATATATTTAAATTATTTATTAGTTTATAAATAAAAAATAGTACTATAGTACCAGGTTATTTTTATTATATATATATATTTTTTTTTCTAGAACTTGCTAAGAAAACATAAATCTTTATCAAAAATAAAAAATTTTGGATATTTTTGATTATATTTTTTAAAATATTTTACCAGGATTTTACTCTATTATTTAGTACTTTAGTTTAAAAAGCCAGGAATTAGGCTAATGAATTTAAAAAATTTATTCACTATTACTAGTAGAAAGTTATGCATATTATATAGAGGCAAAAATAAAAATAAAATTTATAATAATATAATTAAAAAATACTAGCAGGGGGCTAATAAGGTAGAAAAATTTATAAGGCTTATAATATAGCTTGTTAAAATTATATATAAAATATTACTAGATATATTTTTAGAGCAGCTAATAATCCTAATAAATAATAATTTTATATAAAATATATAAATATTTATTAACACTTTAATATTTTTTATTATTATAAATAAGGTAGAAAACTTTAATAGCTATAAATTAAAATAAATATAGTTATAATTTTTTTTAGTATATTATTATTTATATTAATAACTTGTTTAGTTAAAATAAAAATTTTATTTTATATATAGTAAGGGAACTTGGTATTAAGATTTTTTATTAATTTTATATAATAAGTTTTGCTTAATAGTTTTTATTATAGCCTTAATATATTTTTTTTTTAAATTTATTAGAAAGCTTAATATTAAAAATAATATTTTTAAATCTAGAACTATTTAAAGTTTTTTAGTTAACTTATTATAAAAAGCTAACTAAAAAAATTAAAATTAGGTATAGTTTTATTAGGCATATTTTTTAATAAAATAGTTAAAAAATATCAGTAATTATATTAATATTTTCTAGCTAATAATAACTAATTAAAATTATTATACATATTAACTTGCTTGTATAAGTTATAGGTTAATTATTTTAAAATAGTTATTTAAAAGAAAAATTACTTGGCTATGCCAATTATAAAAATATAATTAAAATATATTATAGGTAATATTTTAGCTGCTTTTACTAAATATTAAATTTTTTATAATATCCAGACCAGGCAAGCAATTCTAGCTTTATTAGACTTGTTCAACCCAACCCACGAAACCCGACCCAACCCGACCCAACCCGCCAAGAAATGGGTTGGGTTGGACCCTCTAATAATCCATTGGGTTTTGGATATTTT
>QPHH01000032.1:0-35953 GCA_003574815.1 Aspergillus spinulosporus | reverse complement strand
ATTTGGGTTATCTGGGTTGGGTTAAGATTATTTGCTTAACCCATGGGCGGTTTACTGTCTAGGTAACCCACCCCAAAACCCGCGCGGGCGGATTAGCTAGCCCTGAAAACCCGCCCCAACCCGTGGTTTAACAAGTCTAAGCTTTATAGGCTAGTAATTAGGTTTAGAAAATTTAATTAAAATAAAAAACCAGTTATATATTATTTATAATAAAAATAATACTAAATTTGTATAATTATACTTATTAGTTAGAGGTATACTATAATTTTTATATTTAAGTATAATATATTAAAATTAGCATATAGTTACTTTGCTTTATTAAAATATATAAAAAATTAAAGGTTTTCAAATTTTATTTATATATTTTTAAATATAGCTTGTTTCTTGGCTGTAAAATTAGCTAGATTAGTAATTTTTATATATTTTATTATACAGGATTTTTTTTTAAATATATTTTGAAGCAGAGTATTTTTCTATAATTAAAATAATTTAATTCATATAATATATTTTTTAATATAATACCAGAACCATAATATTAGGCTAAGATAAATTTCCAAAGCCTGGAAAAGAAAATTTATAAAAATTTTAATATTAAAATTGCCTTAAGCATTTTTACTAAAATAGTTAGACTTAATAGTTAAATCTAATATATTATGCTATTTTAAAAGATTTATAAAGAAATTTTTAAAAATATTTTTAAAGGCTTAATCTTAATATTTAAGCTTCTTAGGTACTTAAATACTAAAAATAAATATTTAATATACTTGTTTAATATTTGCAATATTATTACTATATTATAAATATATATATATAACAGAATTTTTGGAACTTTTTTAAATTTATATTTATCTATTATATAAAAAAATAGAATTAATAAAACTTATTATTATATTAAAATTTCTTGCCCCTGGTAAAATACTATAGCAAGCTAGTTTTAATAATTTTTTTATATAAACCATTAGTAAAAAAATTAGCAGGTATTTATTACTAAAATAAATAATAATATTATATAAAGGCAAGTATATTTTTCTAGAAAAATATAAAATATTAATCAGGCTTAGTTTTATAATTAGCTTTTTAAAAATTAATAACTACCTGTTTTTTTTTAGTATTGTCTTGTTTTTATAGGTCCTATATAGTTTTTTTATACTATAAAAACTAAATATTTTAACAATGTATAGCTAATAGCTGGCTTAAACTTGCCTTATTAAATAAGTAAATTAAATGCTTTATTAATAATTTTATAATTATAGGGGCTAGTTTTATAAATTTTTAAACAAGATATATATTTTTTCTCGCTATTTTTAATGATATTTTTAACTACTAGTTTTTAAATATATTAACTATACTAATAGTCTTATGCATACCCTAAATATTATATTAATTAATAAGCTGTTAGTAGTGCTATATTATTTTTAGATTTTTATTTTTAATATAAATTATAATCTTGTTAAGTAAAATTATTATTTACTTAAATAATACTTTTTATTTATTTAATAATTCCAAGAGCTCTAGGCAAGTTTTTTTATATAATATTAGGCATATATTAATTTTTCCTAATAGCTACATACTAGGTATTAATTATAATTTATTCTATATTTTTAATATTAATAATTAGACTCTTGCTTTAATTTTTATGTTATAAAGTTTAAATTAGTTTACAGGGCTAGTTTGTTTTAAAATTTTTAAATATCTTGTTTCTTAAAAGCAAGGTTGGCTACTAATTTATTAATAATATATATAATAAAATATTTTAAATCATCAATAGTTTTTAGGCAGGTATGCTAGCTAATAATAATAATAACTAGCTTATTAAATTTATTATTTTTATAAATAGAAATTTATAGTTAACTAAATAAGTATAAATAATAAAATTATATATATTCTTGGGCTTTCCAGCTACATAGTTACTTAGTTTAAATATAAAATTATAATTTTTTTAAAGCAGCTTTAATTAACTAGTATTTAGTTTTTCATATAAAAATCTAGTAACAGCCTTAATAATATATACCAGAGCTTTTTTAAAATAATAAGATTTGGCTTGGGCTATAATAAAAATAGTTAAATTATTATATAATTTAAAGCTAGTTATAAAAATAATAAAATCCAGGCTGCTATTTTTTTAGATTTTAATATTTATTTTAATCAGGATATTTAGCTATAATTTTTTTTAATTATTATTTCTTAAATTTAGATTTTATTAAAACAGGCTCTATATTACTGCTATTATTATTTTTTAAAAAATATATATATATTACTTGGTTTTCTGTTTTCCTAGAATCCCTGTAATAGTAATAAAATTCTTGGTTATTTTAATTTAAATATCTAGAATGCAGAAACTTTGCATGTTTTGTTAATTAAAAATAACTAGAATTAAAACAGATTTAATAATATTTTTTAATAACATTTAGTCCTACCAGTGCTGCAGTACTTTAAAAAAATTATAATATTATAATATTAAAATTATTTATAATATTTAATTTAATAATCTTTTGCCTCTAATATTAATACTATATAAGAATAATATTATATACTAAAACTTGTAAATATTTATTTTTAAAACTATTTTTTAATATTAGCTTATAATCAAACAAGGTATTAATATAGCTTGTTCTTAAAAAAAAATTATAAAATTGATTATAGTAGTTTTATTAAAATTTTAATTATAATCTTGCCTGTTAAAATATTTATTATCAAAATTTTAGCTAATTTAGCAAAGGCTTGGATATAGTTGCCCTAAATATTTTATTATAAATTATTTTAATCTAACTGGTAAGGGGGTTACTATAAAATATTATTAAATTATTAATTAAATAATAATAAAGGCTTCTTCTATAAATTTATAACTAGAATTAAAAAAATTAATCTGGTATATATTTTATTTTACCTGTTCTGCTAATATAAAATAATTATTATTTACTAAATTAACTATTACTAGCTAGCTTAGGGCTTTATTATTATTTATATTACTTATATTAGCAGCATAAGCTTGAGCCCCTGGAATAAACTTATTTATATTTTTATAATAATTTTAATTCTAAAGCTAGTAATTTTTAAACTATAAATTACTTAATTATTATTATTACCTGTTAGTTAGAACTGGCTGCTAATAATAAAACTAATTATTTATCAATTAATAGCTGTTTTGTAAAAAATTATTATAATTCTATAAATAAGTTTACAGCTAATATAGTTAAAATACTTGTTATTAAAAACTAGCCAGGTAGATTTAAATATATACAGGATTTTTATATATAGAGATTCTGGCAAAACTATTTAACTAATAATACTAATAATAACTTTTTATAATTATAAAAATATACAAGAAAAAAACCTTGCAAAGCTTTATAAAAACAATTATTGATTATTAATAAGCTGCCAAGATTATTTTTTATGGTTAAATAAGCTAAATATAAACCTACCTAGAAGTACTATTTTAATAAAATATTGTTTTACCAAAATTAACTATCTTGCTGGCTAAATTCTTACAAGACATTAAAAAAATATTAGTTTATATAGTATAATATTACTATAAATTTTAAAAAATATAAAAGCTATTATTTTAATAATTATAAACCCAGAAACCAAATGTAAAACAAAGTGTAAAATAAAATATGATTTAATTGTTCTCCTCCTATAAAGTAATTATTATTATTGGTGGTTAGGCCACTATAAACTAGAGATTATCACCCTGCTTAAAGGCAGCAATATTAGGCAAGGATATAATATTAGACAAGAATACAAGAAAAACAAGGTAAGTAATTACAGGCTATTATAATTATAATATTATATATTATACAGGATTATAATATATGCCCCTTTAAAAAAATTAATATTCTTGTTAATATCTGTTTTTTGTTAATTTTTATATTAGTTAATAAGTTTTTTATATTTAACAAGGTCTTTAGTATTTATTTACTAATTATTTATTAGACTATATTTTTTTCTAACAGATAAGATATTAAAAATATTAAGTTTAGTTATAATTTTTGCAGATATAATATTCTATAATTTTTTTAATTTTATAATAATTAAAGTTTTTAAAATATTATTTATTATAAATAGCAGGTGATTTGGGTAGCTTGTAGTTATATATTTTAAATTATTTTAATAATTTAATATTTTGCAAGCTTGTGCTAAGATTATTATATAACTATACCAAGCCTTCCAGAATTATACATCAGACAAAGATAATATAATATATAGTTGCTTATACTAAGCAGGTGCATAGGATAGATAGGTCATAGCTTATAAGGCACATAACAGATAGTATATAAATTTAATATTTTATAATTTTATTATTTTTTTTATTCGGAAAGTGAATGGGTTATGCAAGCGGGCGGGCTCACCTCTGTATTCCATATAAAATGGTATTTTTTAATCCAATATCTCAACAAGTATGTTTCAAATCTAATCTAGCAATTACACCTTTATATTTATACTAAAAAAATTTTAATTATATTTTAAAAAAAATCTGCTGGTACTAATATAGTAATATATTATAAAATTTTTATAATTTAAAATCTTGTTCAAGGCACAGAACTTAATACTAATTAAAAATTTTATATTAAAATACAAAGTATATAATATTTTATAAATTTTAAATTATACCATAATTTTTATTACTTTAAAAATAAAACCTAACTATATTTTGAATAATTTAATAACTATAATATTATAAATATATGTAATTTTAATAAGAATTAGGTTTTACCTAATTATTAAGTCTAGAAAACTAACATTATTAAAAAAATTTATTCTAAAAAAATTTTAACTAATTTTGAAAAGCTTATCCAAGTATCTTAATTAATAAAACCAAAATTAAATTAATATTATATTAACAGGATTTATATCTTCTAAAAACTAGTATATTAGAAGTAGTAATTTTCTAATATTTAAAAAATAATTATATATTCTAGTAAATTAAATTTAAAAACTAAAATTATATAAGTATATTACAATAATTCCCAGCAGGATATTTTACAGCTAAATATGTTAAAAATTTAAATAAAAATTTTTCTAGCTTAATATAGCCCTATTTATAAAAAAAATTAAAAAATAAAAAATAAAAATACTAAAATTATTACATGCTATAAAATATTAAAAATAACTAAAATAAAAGCTATAATAATATTCTATAATTTAGGTAGTAAAAATACAGGAAAACTTTAATATTTATAATTTTTTTATTAAAATTTATATTATTAATATACTAGTTGCAAACAGCTTTTAAATAAATATTAAAAAATTATTATTTAATAACTAAACAACAAAAAAATCTTTTCTAGTAAAAAAAATAAAATGTATAATTAAACTATTACTTTTTTTATATAATTTTATTATTAATTAGCCCAAATATTTTTACCTAATAAAGCTTTAATTTTTTTTAAATAAATATATTTATAGTATAATATTAACTTTTTTATGATTACTATAATTTTATAAGTTTTGTAATATATTTTTTTAGCAGATAAAAATCTAGTTACTAAGCTAATAATATTTGAATTTGTATTCTTTATTTTAATAAACTAGGTAAATAGATATTAATTATTTAGTTAAAAGCCAGGTATAAAAATTTTAAAATATTATTTAAAAATTACTGCTAAATTTTTAATATTACTTATTATACCTGCAGCTATCTTCTAAAATAAGTTAGTAATAAAATTATGATAAAAAAATAAAATAAGTAGTATTATATTTTTAATATTATTAATAGAATATAAAAGCTCCTATATTTTAAATATATTTAATTATAACAAATATAAAATTAGTAATAATAAATTTTTTAAGCTTAGTATAAATATAATATAAAAACATACTAAAAAGTTAACAGGTAAAATAGTTTTATAATATTTATAGTTTAGTATATATGAAAAATAAAATAAAATTTATAAGAATAAAAATTTTTAAATAATAAAACCCTGTTATTTATTTATTTTCTAAAAATTAAAATAATTTATTTATTTCTAGATTAATATTTATTTCTAGTACAAGTATTAAAACAAAAAATATTAATAAAATTTAAAAAAACATTAATAAAACTATTTATATACTATAAAGTTTAAAAAAATTATAAACCTTTACTAATTTAACTATAAAAAATTATTAAAACTATTAATAGTAAAGCTATCCAACATTAAGATTAATTTTATTAAAAAAAGCTAAATTATTATATAGCTTAGTAAATAAATATAGAATTAAACCTGGAACTAAATAATTACTATATTATTAATTTATTAGAATAAAATACTATTATAACTTCTAATATTATATACTATAGTATACTAGCCAATCTTATAAGAGAATAGCTAAAAGTTAGTTTTTTATTAATACTAGATAAATAGCTTTAGACTGTTAATAGTTTTTAAATTTTTAGTAATTCTCTACTATACCTAATTAATCCTCCATCCTCTGTGGTTATGACAGTCTATTTATAAAAATTATTATAGTAATTTTAAAATTATTAGCTATAATATAATTAATAAAATTAGCAGGATAGGTAACCTGTAAATAAAAAATATTATAAAATAAATAATATTAATAATATAAACTTGAAAAATTTTAGGTAACTATAACTATAAATTTATAAGCTAAAATACTAAAAATACTACCTAGAAAGTATAGTTAATTTAAAAAAATATTCTAAATACCTAAGAAACCAGGATTATTATTTTATATTTTTTATAATTATACTATTTTTATCCGGGAAAAGAAAAAGTTGGACTATTAAAAATTAATTCTAATAAATAATAAAAAGACCAGGAAATTTAAAAAAAAATATATTATATTATTAAAATTACTAATAAAATATAAAGTTTATTTATACTACAAAAACTAATAATAGTTAATTATATATAAATTATTAACTACTAAATAAATTTATTATTCAAAATTAATACTCTTTGCCCCTAATCTAGAAAATTTAAAATATTATTAAAAAGGCTAGATAGTTTACTAAATTAGATATTAAAAAAACCTATTACTAACTATAAATTATAAAGAGTAAAAAATAAAAAACTATATTTTAAATTATAACATAATCTACAAGCAAGAAATGCATGCAAGTAACATGCCTCTACCTGAAATTAACTAAAGTTAAAAAATTAAAGGTACTTAAAGCTATTAAAAATATATTTTTATATATATAAAACTAAACCTGACCATAATTTGGATACTATAATTATTTATATTTAATAATATAATAACCACTATAATATAAGAATATTTATATATAGTCCTGTAATATATCTAGTATATTACGTATAAATCTAGGTTATATAGCTTTTTTTATATAACTCCTGTTTGTATAATTATATAGCCTTTTTAAATTAAAAGGCCTTTTTTAGAATTAATTTATATTTTAGATTATTTTTTTAAAGCTTCTTTTTTATATATAGCCTGTAAATCCTGGTTTTTTTTACAAGAATAGCAGCCTTATTAAAAACTATTTTAAATTTTTTACAAGCTAATTTAATATTATCTTTATTAGGCTAGAAAAGTTTTTTTTATATAATATTATAATGATTTTATAACAAAACTTCCTTGTCTAACTGCCTACGAATATAAAATATTTATAACATGAATATAGTTAATCAGCTTAGAAATAATATAAAAATTTTTAAATATATATTTTGCTATAATAGTATATATTTAAGTTATAAAAAAAACTAATCTAGCTATAGCAAAGCTATTTTAAATATTTTTGAGCTTAAAAATTTTCTACAAGTATTAAAATAGGCCTTAAAAAAGTTAAACTTATTAATATAATTAAAGCCAAGCTATATCTTGCTCTTGACTAGATAGTTATATATATTTTTTTAAAAATATAAAATATTTAATATTAAAAGACCATAAAAAATATAATAAATAAACTAGCATGCAGAGTAGTATAATACTATATTATATATATATTTAGTTAAATTAAAAAGTTAAATAACTTATAGCTATTAAAAATCAATAACTAGTATTTACTAGTTATATAGCTATTAATTACTAAAATAAAAAAATTTTAAAGCTTTTATAGCCTGATCTTATTATTTAGCTATTTAAACTAATTTTTAATTTTCTAGTTATATTACAAAATATTATTTTTATACTATTCTTAACATAAACTTTTTGTTAAAAATAATATATAGTAGAAGTACTTATTTTATAAAGTTAATATACCTAAATAAATATAATTTATTTTCAATTATCTAGTTATATAAAAAATAAGCAACTAATTTTTTTTAATTTTTATAATTATTTTTATAATAGCTACAAGGCCTATAGTAAAGCTAGTTTTATTAAAATTATAATATTATTATTAGTAATTTTATACTATATTCTAGTAACTTGTATATAGTAAAATAATTTTTAGATTTTTAGATTTTATATATTAATAATTATACTAGTAAGAAAAGCAAGTTTTAAGTTTATTTTAGTATTTTATCAAATTATATACCTAGTTTTTTTCGATAGTCTTGACAGGAGTTATACCCTGTTTTACTAGTAAAATATTACTTATTTTTTTTATACTTAAAATAGCCATGAAGCTGTACTATATTAATTTTAAAGAAATTTTATTATACAAGTAATTTTTTTTATTCCAAGTTAACTTATAAAAGTTAGTACATATTTTTTATTAAAAAATATATTTTTTTAGTCTCCATTAAAAGTAGATGTTAAATTTTAATAGATATATATCACTGCTTCTACAGAGATTTTTTTTTATTTTTTAAATTAAAAATTATAAATAAAATCTTCCCCTCCTGTTCCACAGATTTTTTCTAATTTTAATATACTTTTAGTGGCATGGTTGCTGCGTAAATTAGGTAAGTATTTTAAACACAGCTGAAATCTTGGAGGCATGTTACTTGCTTGTGTGTATTGCTTGCTTGTAGATTATGTTATTTAGATTTTATAAATAGTAATTAATACCTTTTAGGCTAACTAATATGCTAGTATTATTTTAGTAATTTATTAATAAAATATTTAGAAAATACTTGCAGAAGTTTATAATTATTTATATTAATAACATTCATGTAAGAGACATGTCCAAGCAAGCATCTCCCAACTGGGCCAAAATGGTCACTATAATCAGACCCCATGGCCTGATCTGCCTGGATCGCACCTATAGAGCTGGTCCGCCGTTATATTACTAGTATTTTTAAAAAATACTAGAAAATATATATATATAATATATATTAGCAAAGTACTATAAAAGCTATAAAAAATATAATTTGACTATAAAATATTAAAATACAAGTTTTATAATAAAAAACTAAATTTTTAGAATATAAGATTATTAAATAAGGTATTTAAATAAAATAGTTTAAAATAACTATAATTTAAAAATAGCTAATGTTAAAAAAATCTTAATTTATAATTTATTAGGCTGCTTAATTACTACTAATATTATATTAATAAATATATTATTAAAATAATACCCCTTTTTAAGCTATTAAAGAAAAAAAATTTATACAAGTAAAAAATAGCAAGAAATTTTTAATAGAATAAAAAATTATTTATAATAATATTAATATTTAGGCAATTTAACCTGGAACTACTAATAATAATAAAATAAATATATTAAATTATATACTAGATATATGAATAATCCAGGTTAAGCTAAATAAAAAGCAAAAATTAATAATTTTTTATTTAAAAAAGCTAACTAGACTAGAGATTAACTATAATATTTATAATCAAAAATTAATAATATTAATAATATTAATATTTAAACACTAGAAAGTTTATCTAGAAAAAGCCTGATATATAATAATAATAATAAAATTTAATTATAAAAATCTGACTTATTTTACGATAACTAAAAAATTAATAAAAAAATAAGCAAGATAGGCAAAGCTTTTATTATAATATAATTATAGAATTATATACTGCAAAAAAATTGTACAGGTAAATATGCTAAACTAGAGGCCAGATTATATAAAAAATAATAACCAAGACTAGCTATTCTTAAAAAAAATTAAAAAAATATTTAAGTGTAATAATATAATAAAAAAAATTAAAAATCTAGACAGGATAGTTAGAAATAAAAAAGTTTTATATATTTTTTTAGTATAAAAAAAATATTTAAAATATATTATAGTATACTAGCAGAAGAGTACTTTAGTATTAATAAAATATATAAAAAAATATTCTGGAATTACTTTTTTGAGAATATAAAAAAAAGGTTAAATAATAAATTAATAATTATAAATTATATACCAGAAATAAGCTAGCAAGATATATACTTTATAAAAAGCTATAAAACCCTAAAAGACTAAAATATTTATAAAAATAAATTATAATTAATTTTATTAAATTACTACTAAAAATAAAAAACAGTAATAACTATCTTACAGTTATATTAAATTAAACAACTAAATATATATATCTAATACTAATAAAAATAATAATTATAGCAAAAAATATAGAAAATTTATTTCTTTAAAAATATTATTATAAATTACAGGCTATTAAAATATATAATATTAAATCAAGACAGGCTATTTATATCCAAATTCTAGTAATTAGTCATAGATTAAATAAAATTAAGTTAAAAATAACTATTATATACAGGCTATAATTAAACAGGTATATAAAAAAAGCTAACTAGATTATTAAATAGTATTTAAAATACTATATTAATTATATATAAAATAACACAAATAAATAATTACTAATACCTTAATTTATATATAATAATTTTAAAACTAGCTAGGGCTAATACCTAATATATATAAAAAAACTAAAATATATAGTACTAGTTGTAGAAGAAGCTAAAATATATATTATAAAAATAAAAATAATTTAAACTTAGCTAAAAAAATCTAGAATTTATAAATTTATAAATAAAAATTTATTATAATAAGTACTACAAAAAGGGACCTATATTTATTTAAAAAAATTTTACTTTATAAAAATATTAAAACAAATCAGCCAAGCTTTAAAATTGATTATTTATATTTAAGGCTATTTATTATCAAGAAATAAGTTAGACTAGTTAATTATAAATTAAAATTACTAGAGTTACTAAAAAAAATATAAAAAATTAAATAAGCAAGATACATACAAGATTAAAAAAGAATTTTAAGTTATAAAAAAAATTAATAGATAAACCTACTAACTTAGTAAAATATAAATAATATAATATTTTAGAGAATATATAAAAATTTATTAAAGATTTAACAGGCTATCTCTAGCTAGTCCAATAGTATTATTAATAAAAGAACTAATAAGATTCTAAAATAAAGATAAAAAAAGATTATAATAAAAAAAATCTAATAACTAACTTAAAATAGGAGTAATTCTAGCTAAAAATAAACTTATAATACTCTAGAGACTAAGCAGGAAATTTAGTACTTTCTAGATCTAGTAAAATATTATATTCTAATATTTTAATGCCCAGTTTTTTTTAGAAATTTTTATTATTTTTAGAAATAAATTATTTTAGCTATTACTTTTTATTGATTGTTAATTATATAATATTATTATTTAAATAACTTAATCTGCCTCTGCTCTGCCTTATTATTATTTATATCTAGAAAATTAGTATTACTACTTAAATATTGCTATTTAAACTTGCTATAGAGATCTTAGGTACAGAAATAATTAATTTTTATATATTTTAGCATAGTTAGCTTAACTAGCAGCTTTAAAGCAAGGCAGGCTGGACTAGAAATAAGTATTATAAAAATAAATTTTAATACTTTCTTGTATTATAGCTAATAATTCTAACAGAAAATATAAATCTGCTTGTGTTAATTTTTACAAGATAGCTTAGTTACCTGCTTGGAAAATATAGTAAAGAACTTACTAGATAAAAAAATAAAACTTTAAAAGCTGGAAAAAAACTATTTATATATTTTCAAAAAATAAAAATATAAAAAAGGGGAAATAATATTATAATATAATATCAGGGCCTTGCCAAGAAAAAGTTACAGAATAATAATAATTAATTATTTAAAAAACAAGCAGGGTAATAAATATCTAGACAAAAAATATAAATTATATAATCCATAGTTATAGAAACTATAAAAATAAAATATTTAAAAATTATTATTTTTGTAGATATCATTTTATTTTTATAATTAATATAAATTATTATTATAATATACAACAAAATATAATTTAATTACTTTTCCTGGTTATTCTTATTAGTGATTAGGCTACCAAGAATTAGAGATTATTACCCTGCTTAAAGGCAGCAATATTATATAAAATATAAAATTAGATAATAGCAGAATATTAGGTAGTAATTAAAAAAATATTTTCTAGTAATATTATAATATACATAGTTTTTTATTTTTATAATTAGTATAAATTATTATTATAAAGTTATTTTTAATGTTAACTTGTTAATACTTAATCTTATAAAATAAATAATTTAGTTATCTATCTTGGCCTTGTTTTTTTTTACATTTA
Source organism: Aspergillus spinulosporus (assembly GCA_003574815.1). Taxonomy (NCBI): domain Eukaryota; kingdom Fungi; phylum Ascomycota; class Eurotiomycetes; order Eurotiales; family Aspergillaceae; genus Aspergillus; species Aspergillus spinulosporus. The sequence goes on along the minus strand of QPHH01000032.1, from coordinate 23,545 downwards.
TATTATTAAAATTATAGCTAGTTATTATACTAGCTAGACATGGCTAAAAATTAAATAAAAATAAATTAAGATTATAAAGCTTACAAGAGGTTATCAGGGTTAGAAAGACTTAAGAGGTCAGCCTTCTATAACACTAGGCTTGATTAATATAGGATATAGTAATAAAGTACCCCTGAAAATAAAACTACTCTTGGTATTATTAGCTAAAAAAATAATACTTGTTATAATTATTAAGATTTTTTATACTTTTAAACTATTTTTTTTATTAAGCCTGTTATTATTACATACAGAATATATTAAAAACTATTTAGATTAAAAAATATTTTATCCTAATACGTATCTTGCTTAGAAAAACTAGTTAACATAGTAAAAATTATTATTATACAAATTTTAACTGTAGTTAAAATTATTAAAATTAATCACTATATTAATAAGCTAAAAAATATAAAAAACTTATAAATATATTAAGAGTTATATACTATATTAATTAGATTAAATATTAAATTATACTAAAATATATATTTAGATACTAAATATTTCTAGATAATTATTAATACAGACTTTCCCTAAAAAATTAAAAATATATAATATTTAAATTATAATTAAAAATATTAAACTAAAAAATTTATTAAAATCACTATATTATTATTATATTGTTTTTTTAAAATATTAGACAAATATTATAACTTTACTAAAATAAATATTCAGACTTATCTAGTTAATAATTTATAATTAAATATATTAGTTAAAATAAAAGTCCTGGTTAAAAAAGATTTTATTTTTAATTTTAAAAATTTTTAAATATTAATTCTGGTTAAAAACTAATTTTTCTAAGTTATTATTTTACAAAGAAAAATAAGATAAAAAATATAATAATTATATTATAAAAACAGGTTATTATCTAGCCTTATTTTAGAAAATAAATTTTAATTAAATTATAAACCTGCCTAAAAAACAAGATTATATTTTTAAGCTAGTAAATTAACTACCTGAAGTTCTAGTATCTAATTAATTTAAAAAAATTAAAATAAAAATTTTACTAGTTATGCCTATTTAGTAGACTATAAATTTTTATTTGTTAAAATAACAAATAATATAAAATAAACTAGTTATTATAGCTTGCTACATTTACTTGAATATTATAAAGAATTTTAATTATGTTATAGCTTATTATATTAGTATTTTATAAAGCTAGCATAAAAATATAATATTTTTTTAAAAGTCTTAAATATTTTTAATATTTTTCTAGATTACCTGGTCCAACTAAAAAACTATATTATTAATATATTACCTAGTAATTTATTAATATAAATTATATTATTTTTAATAAAAATAATTCTAAAAAAATAAGCTTAAAAATAATAGGCCTAAGCTAGATTAATCTTAGCTTTTTAATAAACCTAACTTAAAAAATATTATAATTCTGCTAAATAAAATTACAATTTATAAATATAATTTTAAAATTATTACTAGATTTTAAGCTATAATTAGGTAATTTAATATTCAAAAAAATTTTAAAATAATTAGCCAAATTAATATCCCAGAAGATTAATAAATAAAAATTTTATTAAAAAAAATAAAAAAAATTAGCTTTTAAAGCTATATATTTATAATATTAGCCTTAAAAAATATAAAAAAAATTTATTTAATATTTAACCTGTTATAATAACAAAATATTAAAAATTAAAAACCTAATACATTTTATATTTATTATTTATAAAAATCTTAATCCTGAACCTGGCAGTAAACCAAAATAAAAAAAAATATATTATTATTAATTTCTGCTATATTAATAAAAAATTAATTTTTTATTTTTACCCAATATTTTTATTACAAAAGATTATATAAATACTTTAAAAATATTGTTATATTATTATTATTAATATATATAGGGTTCTTCTATTAATAGCCTATTAAATATAAAATATTAAAACTATTTAGTAGTAATATATAAGTAAAAAAAATTTTATATTATAATAATAAATTATTTTAATTTAGTTCTGTATATTTAGCAGCAGATAAATCTAAATTTAAAAAAATTTTATAAATTTTATAAAGCTTATATTAATAACCAAGTTATTATATTTAAAAATTTTAATATTTAATTTATCTAGAGCTGGTCTTCCAGATATTAAGAAATATAAAATTAAAATTAAATTTATTAAAATATATACTAATTTTTTATTAAACTACTAGGCTAGCAGGTTAATACTTTTAAATTATTCATATTTTTAAAAAACATAGCTGTAATTTAAAAAACTATATTTTTAAAAATTTTATATAAACTAAAAATATATCTTAGCTTGATAAGGTAGGTTTAGTATTATATAGAAAAATAGTCTAATTAAAGATTATATTTACTAGTAATATATACTAATTATAGCTATTTTTAATTTTATTAAAACTATATTTAAATATTTTTAAAAAAATATTTAGCTTATTTTTATTTTTAGTTTAATTTAAGAAAAATATTTATATTTAGATATTAATAGCTCCCAAATATTTTTTAAAATTATAATTTTTTATTTTAAATTAGATTTTAGCTACAAAATTTTATTATAATTATTTTTCCAAATATAGATTTAACTAGTAATATTTTTATTACAATAATCTATTAATATAAAAAAAAATATTATTAGCTAACTAAATTTAAAATTTTATATCTAGTTTAGATATTAAAATATATTATTAAATTTAAGTATTAAGTTACCTGGGAGTAGTTTATACAGACTATATATTAATTAAAAAATTATTAATTATATATTTTTTAATATAATATTTCTAGAAAAGCTTAATTTTTAATTAGTATAAATATTATAATATATTTAATAATTTTAAATTTAGGTTTTTTATAAGCCTAAAAAAAATATTATTACTAGTATTTTATTATACTTATTAATAAGGTTACTAAATATACTAATTACGAATAATTTTTATTTAACTATTTTTTTAATATTAATGCCTTCTATACAGCTTTATTAATTAAATTAAGTAATAAATTAAAACCTAAATTTAATATACTAAAATAATCAAGTAAATTGTTATTAAAACTTTCTAAAATAATAAATATATTAAATTTTTATATATTATATAACATGGCCTACTTTTACTTTTTTTTAAAAAAAAAAGGTAATAAATATTAAAATTATTAAAAAACCCTGGCTATTTCTACCCAGAATGATATATAAAAATTTTTTTAAATTATTTATAATTATAGTTATCAAGGTCTTGAAAAATATATTTAAAATATATATAATTTATATTATATTAAAAATATTAATAATTATAATAATATAAATAATAGTATTTAAGCTACCAAGCTAATATTTTTTATAAATATAAATTATATAATAGCCTCTAGTTTTTATACTAAATTTTTTTTTAATATTATTATAATAAATTCTATTATCTATTTACTACTAGTTAGTACTTATAATATTTTATTAGTTATAGTTAATAAATTTACTAAATATTTAAACTAATTTCTATCTTATTTAACTAGATTATTTAATACTAGGATATAGCCCTTGTTAAATATTTTTAATTTTATAACTAGGGTATTTTATAATATTTTATTTGACTAAGATATATAATTTATACTAAAATTTTAGTAAATAATAATTTTTATTTTTAAATTAAAATAGTACTATTTAACTGTATTTTATATGTTAATAATTAGTTAAAATATATAATATAAACTATTAAAGTCATATTCTGCCATGCGTATATATGTTATGGGTTCCTTTGTTACGGAAGGGTCTGCCAACTCAGGTCCTTCCTAACCCTGGTTGCTCTTTGGTAAGCTCCGTTGCCTCGATTGACTTACCGATACCTTATCCTTAGCCACGTCCAACTAGTATGAAGACTAGTCACGGTCCTTGATGGAGCTCACGAGAGGAAGCAGGGCCAAGATATACAGCAACAGCTCTATATCTTGTAGAGTTAAGTGCGTACGAGTTGAGATGCTAAAGGTAACTCTGAGATAACAAGTTGCATTGATCGCGAAGATCTAAACTAACTACTGCGGTAATGAGCGTCCTTATATGCCTGTCCATCTTGTTGTAGAAACACTCCCGTTGTAGAGTTTGTAGATTATCGACATTTGTAGATAATCTACCAATCTACCATTCCTTGGCATCTGCCTGATAACGTAAGCCACGTTATCCTTATGTCAGCCGTTCCCTGGGTTTGTGCCTGGCTAGGTTGCGCTGACATTGGGTCACATTATCCTCCAACTCCATTGGCTGAGAGCAACCCGTGACGTGCTTGGCGGTTTGATCCTGGGCGTGTCATAACATCCTTGTACAAGGTACCCTTTTCTTGAGACTTGGCCAATTAAAGGCCTTGTACAAGCAGGTACTTGCCTAGCATGTGTCAGAGACGCTGGACGACGTCAGCCAATCAACCTGCTGCGCCGCAGCTAGCGTGTGACAACACGGAGGCATATCGGCCCGGAAGGATGACTAAGCCACCAGGATCATATCCGCTGATATGATATAACAAAGCGGGTGCTTTGACAGAGCAAACTGGACACTTTGATGGGATTTGATCGGGGACATACCTAGGGATTTGATATGCTATGATAACACGGGTATTTAAGGATGCTTATTTACCATGTAGTTAGTTTTGTCTTTCATGTCTTATCTTTAGAATTAGCAAGATAGCCAATATTGTTAATTAGCAACTATATTTATTCTCTGCCCCTGAGAACTCTCCTTACTTTAATCTAAGAATAATCCTTAGGCCTTCAAGCTTCGCCTAAGAAGGACTTGTTTGGCCTTATCTAATAATAAAACACCCTTATTTTAAAACAAGGACAAGAGATATGCATTACTATTAAGCAAAATAAGTTCTGCTACTTAGAAGTCTGCCACAACTCTAGTTAAACCTGCTAATAAGGTTAAATACCTTAAAGGTATGGTTGCTATGCTTGTACAGGAAATTAATAACCTAAAAAGCTTTAAAAGTATCAAGGTTAACCCTGCTAAACTATTTAAAAAAAACAAAGTAACCTTGCAGGCTTACCTTACAGCTAGAGATATGCAAATCTAGATTAATAAATTAACAAGTGCTTCCAAATCAGACAAAGTTATATTTACTAGAACCTACCTTAAAGGCCCAGCTTTTAACTGGTTCAAGCCATATATATATAACTACTAGAACAACACTGCAAAGCAGCAGAAAGAGTTAACCAGGAAGATTTTTGGAGACTATAGCAAGTTCAAGACACAGATCTTTAAGGTATTTAGAAATCCAAACTTGGAACAAACAGCTCAAGGGAAGATTAAAGCACTAAAAAATAATAATTGGGGAATATACTACAAGATTCTACCAGTTGGCCTCCCACCTGACCTGGAATAAGCCTGTATTAATGGCCAAGTTCTATAAAGGACTGCAAAGCAAGACCAAGGATTAACTTGCCCTTATTAATAACTAACCAGATATACTAAACAAGCTTATTAAAATAGCTTCCTGTATTAAAATATAACAAAATAAATAATAGTTTAAGGAATAATAGTATAGTAACTAATAAACTAGAAAAAATTAGAAAAACCAAGGGCAATAGCAAGACAAGAATAGTAATATAAAAATATAATTAGTAACTATAAAAAGCAACAAGATGCCTAAGACCAGGAAGTTTAAAGGCAAATATTTTAAGTATAAAAAACCAGGGCATATTATAAAGCAATATTAATAAAAAAAAAAAACTGGCCACCCAGAATTTATAAATTATAGTAACTATCCTAGTTAAGGAGCCCATGCTGGTTGTCTTTGTAAAATAAGTAATTATTAATATCAGCAGAGAGCTAAGTTATAGTAAAAAAAATTATCAAGCATATAATAAGCTAGTAAAGAATATTCAGGATAAATTAAGAAAGTATACTAATAACAAGAGTTAAGTTAAGATTTATAAAAAGATCTGGACAGAAGCTACTAAGGCTTGGGAATTATATTAAGATATTTAAATACTATAAAAAATATTTAGAAAAAATAGCATGCCTAAATAATATAAAAAATACTTTATAGATCCTAGTAAAAGATTAAATTAGAAAAACTATAATTAAATTAAGCTTAAATAAAATACTAAGAATAGCCTTAAGGTAGAAAAAAACTATAAACTACAGGCTATGTTAATAACTAGTAAAGCTATAAAAACAGGAAAACTATCTAATATTAAGTAAAAACAAGATATTATATCTAAAACAGATTAGGAAAAAAGTGCAGTAAAAAAAAAACTTGTAGTTATATACTTACTAGAATAATTTATTAAAAATAGTTATATAAGACATGGCAAGAGTATATTAACTAATATAAGTAATATTATAAGTAAATATTTTATAAATATACCCTGTATAAACAAGCAAACCTGTTACTTGCTAGAAAATATAAATAAGTATTAAAATTAAAAGGAATATAATTTTATAACAAAGTAATAAGTTATATAAAAAATTATTTATATTATTACTACCTGGTACTAAGTAATATTTAATATAGAACTTTATATTAGACCTTTTATTATAATATAGGATACAAGAAGTACTACAAGCTAAAAAAAAAATATAACTAGTACCTAAAAACCCTAACTATTTTGCTTAAACCCTGTTATAAGTACCTAACAAAAAAAAAAAAATACAAGTATATTTATAATAATTACTATTACCTGTACTATATTAATCTAAAAAATAAAAACTACTAGATAAAAGATTGCCTAACTTATAAAAAAGAATTTATACTACTAAAACCCAAGTATTAGCAAAAGTATTTTAAAAAGTAATAAAAGTATTATAAAAAGTATTAAAAAAAAGTTTAACTTGTAGCAGCAGGGCCAGTATTAATTATAGTTTTAAAAAAGCTAGCTAGACAAGATATATAATTATTATTAGATTTAAAAGCTTTAAAAAACTTTATTAAAAAAGCTTTTTCTTAAGTAATACAGGATTTTAACCAGGACTACTAGAATAGTTAATATAATTAAAAAAATTAATAAAGGGGTACTATACCAAGAATTAGTATACTATACTAAGTAAATAAATCTTATAACAGGTAGCTATATAACTATTATAAGCTTTTACTAAGCCCTAATATAAAAGGAACTATATAATATAGTTTTAGAATATAAGTAGTTATAACAGGAAAATTTTTTAATTAAATAAAATACAGGCTAAATTATAGTAAAAGAAAAGGCCTTGCAGACCTAAAAAAATAGAAATTAAGAAATATAAATTAATTATGCCAGCCTAATACTTAAAGTAATCTAAAAGCCCAAGGAGAAACAAGTATTAAAAAAATATAAAAAGTATATATTTAAAAAGCAAGTTACTAACAAAGTATTATTAATACCTGGAACTATTTATAAAAAAAAAATAAAAGTTGCCTTAATACCTAGACAAGTATTAAATAAAAATATTATTAAAACCTGTAGTACTATTACAGGTATAATAATAATAAAAATTGCAAGATAAGTTATAACTTAAGACTAAATTTATAAAGAAATTTCTAGAAGCAGGATTTATATAAAAAAAAAACAAATCTTATATTAACCCTTATATATACCAAAAAAAAATAAACAGATAAGGATGGTAATTAACTATTAACTAATTAATTAAATTATTATTAATAATACAAACAAAGCCCTGCATATAAAATAAAAGCAAGATTTACTACTTAGAGCAAAGATTTTAACAGTTTTTAACTTTAAATAAGAAAATATTATAACCTGCTAATAGCTAAAAAGGATATTCTAAAAACAGGGTTTTTTATAGATCTAGGGTTATATAAATAAGTTATTATACTAATAAGACTAAAGTAATTACCTGCTAAATTTATATAATATATAATTTATATTTTCCAAGAATACCTAAATAAGTTTGTTGTAGTATATTTTAATAATATTATTATTTATTTAAAAAACCCTGCCAAGCATAACAAGCATATTTAAATTATTTTAAACAAGCTGTAAAAGGCAGGATTAAGTATTAATATTAAAAAGTACAAGTTTAATATAACTAAGGTAAAGTATTTGGGAATAATCTTTACTCTGGAAGGACTAAAAATCCCTAAAAAAAAAGTTATGGTAATCTTGGACTGGCTAATACTAGCAGATATTAAAAAAATTTAAAAATTCCTGGAAATAACAGGATATATTTAATAATTTTTTAAAAAATACTTAAAGCTTGCTAAACTATTAACAAAACTATTATAAAAAAAACAAGAAGTTTAAATAAAAAATAAAATAATAAGTATTTGCTAAACTTAAAAATTAGTAAAAAAATAACTAATTATATAGATCTATAACCTGGAAAAACTAAGTATAATTAAAACTAATATCTTAAAAAAAGCTATTAGCCTTGTCTTAGAACAGTTAAATAAAAAAAAAAAAACTATAACTTATTATATTTTACTTAAGAAAGCTAACTTAGGCTAAACAAAATTATAACATGCATAACTGCAAATTACTTGTAATTATAAAAGGATTCTAGAAATAAAGATATTACCTGCAAGGGGCCAAGTATTAGATATTAGTCTAGAATAATTATTAAAATCTAAAATACTTTATAATAACAAAAGTACTTACAGGGTAATAGATTAAATAGTATAAAAAACTGTCTAAGTTTAACTTTTATATTAAGTATATTAAAAAAAGAAAAAATACTTTGCTAATACCTTAAGTTATTAACTAGATTATATTATTAAAATCAAGTTACCTGAGTTAAATCTACTAAAAAAAAAAGGTAATAATATAATTTAATATAATTAGGATACTGTTCTAGCTACTACTATTATTATAAAAAATAGTAATTTTTTAAAGCAGATATAGCAAGTAATAGGAAAAAATAAATATATCTAGTAATAAAAAAAATCAGGAGTTGGCTTTAAAAAGTAATAAAAATTAATTATCTAGAAAAAAGCTATTATAGTACCTTAAGTAATAATATAAAAAGTTATTTATAAATATTATAATCTGCCAACTAAGAAACACCCTGGAATTATTAAAATAATTAAAAAAATCTAATAAAACTACTTTTTTTTATAAATATGCCAGAAAGTTATAAAATATATTAGCAAATACAAGAAATATAACTAAAATAAGATATTATAATACCTGCCTTATAAAAAGATAATAAGAAACAAAGTACTAAAAAAACCCTGGAGTTATATTATAGTTAATTTTATATAAGGATTATTAATATAACAAGACCTAGTAACAGGAGTCCTTTATATAAATATCTTGGTAGTAGTAGATAAGTTAATAAAATATATATTATTAAAACCTACTATTAAAAAAACTACTATATTTAAATTAGTACTAATTATACTATAAAAAATATTTATATAAACAGGACTACCTTAATATATTATTTTAAATTAAAACAAGCTATTTATTTTAAAGTTTTAGAAAATCCTTATAAAAGCTTGTAAAATTAAGCAAAAAATAATAATATTAAATTATTAACAAGCAAATAGACAGTTAGAATAAATAATATAAACTATAAAGTAGTACTTACAGCATTACCTGGACTAAAATTAAATAAATTAGGTAAAGCTACTACTGCTTGTATAATTTATACTAAATAATATAAAAAATATAATTATAGGAGAAGTACCCTATATTATAATAATAAAACAAGAACTATGGCTAAATTAGAAACTACTATTTATTAAAAAAAGATTATAGTTAGTAGTTATATAAGCTAAAAAGTTAAAAATACTATACTTAGCTATTACTAAAAATATTAAATAGGCTAAGAAAAAAATAGCTTTTTATTATAACTTAAAGTATAAAAACATGTCTATGCTAGAAAAGGGGGAAAGAGTTTATCTGCTATAAAAAAGTATAAAATAAAAAAATTTTAATATTTAAAGCAAGCAACCCAGCAATAAACTTAATACTATAAAGTATAAATTATTTAAAATTATAAAAAAATTATTAAATAATAACTATTAGTTAGAGCTACTAGAATAGATAAAAATATACCCTGTTTTTTATATTTTATTTTTAGAACTAATAAAGAACCCTAAAAACTCTAAAAATAAAGCAGATAATACAGAATATAAAATTAAAAAAATCTTGGACTAATAAATAAAGCAAGGTTAGACTTAGTATTTAGTTAAGTAAAAAAAATACCTGCAAGAAGATAATATATAGGAGCCTGTTAGATACTTAAATTGCCCTAAGAAGATTAAGGAATTTTATTAATAAAAGGAAATAGGTTAACCTACAAGAAAAAATTAGCTAATAAAACAGAAAAATAAGGGAAAGTAGTAGCTAGTTGCTTGTTATTAGTAAAAAAAAAAACCAAGCAGCTTAATTAGTCTCTGCCTATTTTTTTTTTTTATACATGCAAGCCTGCTTTTTTTCTTCTTATTTTTCTAGAGCTTTAAGTTCTTTAATTTCTTTTATTCCATGACTTATAAAGTTACCAGCTTAATACTAAAAAAAACTTTTTTACTTTTAAAAATAACAGGAACAGGCCATTAATTTTTTAATTTATTCTTAAAGCTAAACCTTTTTAGTACAAAACTCTTGTTAAGCCTTAATAAGCTGCTGCTATTTAGTATTAGAAAAAAAAGGCTTGGAATTAATATATTTTTAACAAGTATAAATATATTTGTTATAACAACCAGAGTTTTTAGACTTAATATATTTTTTTAATAGCTAAGTACAACAGATATATAAAGTTACTATTATAAACCCTGTTTTTTTAATATATTATTTAAAATCCTGTTTGCAAATACTAGTACTAGATAATATAACAAATTAGCTAAAGGTATTAACAGAGAAAGAAAGGATGCCAGCATACCTAAAAAAAAGTACTACTTATAATATTGTCAGGAATAATAACCTAGGAGGGGGGGATTGTCAGAGACACTGGATAATATTAGCCAATCAACCTGCTGCGCCGCAGCTAGTGTGTAACAACATGGAGGCATATTAGCCCGGAAGAATAACTAAGCCACCAGGATCATATCTGCTAATATAATATAACAAAGCAGGTGCTTTAACAGAGCAAACTAGACACTTTAATGGGATTTGATTGGGGACATACCTAGGGATTTGATATGCTATAATAACACAGGTATTTAAGGATGCTTATTTACCATGTAGTTAGTTTTGTCTTTTGTGTCTTATCTTCAGAATCAGCAAGATAGCTAACATTGTTAATTAGTAACTGCATTTATTCTCTGCCCCTGAGAACTCTCCTCACTTTGATCTAAGAATAATCCTTAGGCCTTCGAGCTTCGCCTAAGAAGGACTTGTTCGGCCTTATCTGACAGCATGTTTCCTATTTCTACCTATATATACTAAATATTTTTTTTCTTTTTCTTAGCAAACTTTTCTTGTATATATAGTAGTATATAGTTTGGAATAAGTATATAACTTTCTTATATTAGGGTTTGCTTACCCTCTTTTAACAGAATAGACTAGATTAGAAGTAGTAAAATAACCTACTATATATAAAATAAAAAAATAAAAAAAAATATTAATACTACTTTATAATAAAAGCTATACTAGTTATATATATAATCTATTAAATAAAATACAGAGCTTTAATAGTTACAGGCTTAGCTAGCTACCCCTACTATAATACCTGCCTATATTATAACTTTATATTCTTGTCTAATATATCCTAATATTAGAATATTTAATAAAAAAATACTTATAACTATTTTGCTTTTATAAACTTTTATATAAAATTTATAATTAATAAAAATAATTATCCTGACAGTACTGCAAAGGCCTATTATATTTTTAATTATTTGAAAAAAAAAGGCCAACTAATAACTACTGCTATAAATAAAAGCTAACTAACTAATAATTACATATAAAAACTTTATAAAGATAATAAATAAAATATATTTAGATATGAACTAATAATAAAAAGTACTTGTACAAATTAATATTACATACTAGAATAATAAAAACCTAGATAAATTCCCTGACAAGTTTAACAAAGCTTTATTAAATATAGGTAGTATAAATTAGTAGGATTGTTCGACTCGGTCGCGTCATTTTTTTTTAAAAATAACTATTAGCCTGCTATATTTTTTAAGTTATAATAAAAAAAACAAGCTAACTTATATAATAGTTACTATAACTAATTATATTAAGATAATTATAACTTATAACATGTAAAGTAAATAGTAAGAATATACAGTGCGGCCCCGCCAAGCCGATCCTCGTTTAGCCGATATTTTATTGTGGGATAAGTTCCATCCTATATAATCATACCTTGCTTTACTATGCAATCCCGATCCCTGATATATTGAGAACCATATTGTCTATCTAAAAGTTTATTTTTATTGGATACTTTATTATTATATGGCTCCACCAAGAAAACTTTCTAACATCCAACAGAAGGCTTTAAAAGATTGGGTTCATAGCCAGTCTCCTTGTCCAACACAGAAGGCCTGTATAGCATGGTTTCAAGCTTATTATATACTTGATTGCAAGGGGGCATATATTACTGGTAATATCCTTGTTAAGAGAGCACGTCAAATCTGGAGTTCTCTGCCTTAGTATTGTGATCAGCCCCTACCTGTATTTAATAGTGGCTGGCTATATTAATTTAAACAATACTATAATATTAAGCAGCGGACATACCACGGAGAAGCTGGCTTAGTACTGGAAGAGGCTGAGAAAGAAATAAAGGCAATATGTATATTTGCTGGCCAGTATAATAAGGATGATATTTATAATATAAATAAAACTGGGCTTTTCTGGCATATGCCTCCTTCACGGAGTCTATTGTCTGTTAATAGGCCAGGAATCAGGAAGGATAAGAGTTGGATATTTATAATATATTGTATCAATGCCTCTGGAACTGATTAATTACTAATCTGGGTAATTAGAAAGGCACATACGCCACAAGCTCTTTGCAATATTAATATTTTAGTAATTAGGATTTGATGGCAATAAAACAAAAATGCCTGGATAGACCAGATTATTATGCAAGAATAGCTCCTTGAATTCTATTAATATATTGGCCAGTAATTAATCCTTCTTACAATGGACAACCTCCCTGCATATTTTTCTAGCCTAGAGCTGGCACCACCGCCTCCTAATATATGCATCTGCTGGCTCCCAAAGAATTTAACAAGCTAGTTCCAGCCTCTTGATCAGGGAATTATCCAGAATCTGAAAATATATTATTAGAAACAGTAGCTATAATATATACTTTCTTACTATAAAAGGAACCTGGACCTGCTATAATCTGTAATAATTCTAGATTATATATAATGGCTTGTACAGGCCTGGCATTATAATATCCAAAGCTTAACTATCCTAGCCTGCTTTTATAAGAGCATGCTGGTCTAGGATCCTATACAGCTTCCAGTTAAAGCACCTGATCTAAGGCTACTTTATATGCAGGTATAGCAATCTGGTAGGCTATTAGACTGCATGGATATTTTCTTTTTTCTTAACCCTGCAGAAAAGTCTCCAGAGATTATTAGCTCTAGTAATAAGATATCCTTAGATGCATTACTTGAGCAACTAATTACTAAGGCTTCTGGAAATACAGATATATATCCTAATAATCTGGATAATAATTTGGGCAAGCCGGCCCCTTTTCCAAAGCCTCAGGGTGCTCTTGATGCTGTATAACTTCTAATCTCTTATATGGAGGGTCAGGATACATTCAAAACAGCTATTCTTAGACCCCTTGAGCAGTTAGAGCAAGATATAGAGGGTGAAATTATCACAGCAAGAGCTCAGGGCACCTTAGATAGTTGGCTTAGTAATGCTAGAGAATAATACAAACTTCATCTTGGCGATAACCTCGTTTAGGCGATATTTTTTGCTGGGATGACTTGTATCGACTAAACGGGGCCGCACTGTATATAAGTTATAATTATTAATCTTTGCCTGCTTAAATTACTGCTAATAAGCTTATAAACTAGAAATCTATTATTACTACTATCTAATAATACCCCCAAGTTACTAGTAACTAATTAAAAACCTAGTATATAATAACTAGCTAGCAAGCTTAATTTATTTTTAATTTTAAGTTTTAAAAATAATATAAAAAAAACATGTTTCTGTTATAAAAATATTTTAATTTTTTAATTTTTTAATTTTCTTATATTTTTATTTAACTATAGCTGCTATATAGGTAGTTAATAATACTAAAAAAAAGCCAGAAAAATTCGAAAATAAATAATCCCTGTATAAAATTATAAATAAAGGTATCCAAGTAAAGCTACTTAGTTAAAATTATAAAAAATTTTAAATAATTTTACATGCACCCCCAACCTTTTAAACTAGAAATTATTATAAATTATGCTAGGTTAGTCTATATACTAGTAAATACAGGCTGTCTTATTTATAAAATTATTAGCCAGGACTTTATATAATAAGATACTAAATTATTATAATTAATCTGCTACTAGTAACAGGTATTAGTAAAAATTTAGTTATAACTAAGATTATACAAGTATAACTAGATATTACTAAATATAAAAAAATATATATTTTTATATTTTACTATAGTTATTAGAGTATAACCTACTTTTTAGTAATTTATAATTTAAGCAGTATAATAGCAGGCTAGAGCCTAAAAAAATTAATTTTATTTATATATAACCAAAACATACCTATATAATATTATTATATATTTTTTTTTTTTTAAATTTCTAGGCTTGCAAGAGCTTATTACTATAGCCTTTTAAGCCAATAATAAATGTATAATAAAAACAGCCTTAAAAATAATAATATTTAAAAAAATATTAAAAAAATATTTGCTCTAAAACTTAAACAGACTTTTATATAAAATTTTCTAAAAAATATATAAATTTTCTTAGCTTTTTTATATCTAATAAAAAGTATTAACTAGAAGATTAAACTTGTACAGGCCAACAAGAAATAACCTAAAATATTTTAAAAATTTTTTATAATATATTACAAAAAAAGCTAAATAAAACTATTAAATCAAAATTTCATTAAAATAAATAGTTTTTTTGCTGCTGCTCTAGTCCTGTTTATATAAAAACTAGAAAAGGGCCTAAAATTCTATATTAACTACTATACTCTAAATATTATTACTAAGAAAACTAGTATCCCCTTTTTTTTTATATATAAAATATTAAACTAAATTAGACAAGCAAGGTAGTTTACTAAACTAGATATTTTAGCTACTTTTTATAGAATCTAAATTATTAAAAGCCAGGAATAAATAACAGCTTTTATTATAAAATATAGTTTTTTTAAATAGCTTGTTATATTATTTAGCCTTGTAAATATCCCTAGTATTTTTTAAAAATATATTAACTAAATACCTTGTAAGTTTCTAAACAAGTTTTATTTTATTTTATTTTAATAATATTTTAGTTTTTACTAATGAAAGCTAAGAATAATATAAAAAGCATATATAAAAAATTTTAATTAAGCTTAGAAAAACAGGCCTATTTCTAAATATTAATAAATACAAGTTTAAGAAAACTAAGTATTTAGAGTTTATTATACAAGCCAGGAGAAATATATTAATAAATCTAGAAAAAATTAAAGCTATTAAAAAATAAAAAGTATTTATAGCTATTAAAAACATATAAAAATTTATTAGCTTTGTAAACTTTTACTGTTAATTTATATTTAATTTCTTATTTCTTGCACGGCCCCTAGTTAAATTAACTAAAAAAATACCTAGTTTCTATAAATAAGTACTAACAGAGTTTTATATAATTAAAAAAAATATTTTATAACAAAACCTGTTCTTACTCTATTTAACCCAGACCAAGAAATTATAATAGTATAATCTAAATAGTAATTTTTATTTTTTATATTTATTTTTCTAAATACTACTTCCCTGCAGAAAATAATTATAAAGTTTATAATAAAAAGCTACTAGTTATTATATAATATTTAAAAGTCTAGAATATAAACTCTGCTTAGTATCTAACTTTAAGATTTTAACTAACTATAAAAATATAGAATATTTCTATTTTCCAAGAAAATTATTAAATTGATATATATAATAAAAATTTTTTTAAGCTGGTTTAATTTTAAGTTTTATTAAAAAGGTTTAAAAAATAAACAAGTATTACGATGTATAATGTTATGGTTATGATTGTGTATAATGCATGATGTATGATGGTCTGCAATTGCCTGTCTTGTGTTGTATTCTTGCCTAATATTGCTGCCCTTAAGCAGGGTAATAATCTCTAGTTCCTGGTAGCCTAACTACCAACAACAAGGATCACTTCAGGAGAACAATCAAATAATATTTCGTTTTACAACAAGCTAATACTTTTTCTTGACAAATATTTTATTTAGTAATCCTGTATCCCAAGAATTTGATTTTTATTAATATTAAACTTATATTTTAAAATTTTATATTTAAGTTATATTTTTTATAATTTTTATAATATCTTGCTAATATATTATATATATTTTTCTAGTATTTTTTAAATATTTTATTAATAAATTACTAGAATAATACTAGTATATTAGTTAATTTAAAAGGTATTACTAAATATTTATAGTCTAAATATAATTTAAAATATAGTTTTTTATTTTTTATTTTTTATAATTCTTAGTAATAGGCTTTTTTAATATCTAATTTAGTATACTATTTAGCCTTTTTAATAATATTTTAAATATTCTGTATCAGGGGCAAAGAATACTAATTTTTAATAATTTTATTTAATAATTAATAATTTATATATAATTAACTGCTACTATTTTTTTACTATAAGTAGAATTTTATATTTTATTAATAATTTTAAAATATTAATCTTTTTTAAATTAATTTTTAATATATTTTTTTAGCTTTCTAGTTTTTTTATTATTTATTAAAATTAATTATTAATAGTATAACTTTTTTTATAAAAATAGTATAATTATAAAAATTATAAAATAATAGCCCTGGTATTTTAAATATTTAAAATATTTTTTTAACTATAATGTTAGATAATAATTTTAATAATTTAGTTTATAAATTTATAGCTATAAATATCTAAAATTTTTTTAACTTGCTATTTTTGCTAATATTATTTATCTTATCATTTTTTTTATTTTATAAATTATCTATCCTGTTAATCTTATTAGCTATATTCTAGCTAGTAGTTTTAAAATTATTATAATAATTTTTATAACTAATTTTTTTTTAAAAAAATAATATATAATTATTCTTATAATTAACTACCTGGAAGGTTATATAATTTTTTTTAGTTTTTCTTGGCCTGCTACTAAATATTAGTTTTTTTTAATTTTTATGTTTATTATAAATACTTTAATTTTTTTTCTAATTAATATTTAGGTTATGATTCTTGAGCCATGGGATTTTTAATATTATATTATTTTAAAAAAATTATATAAAAATTTTATTTACATTTTCTTTTTTTAATAATTACAGGTAATAATCCTAATTTAATTAATAATTAATAATAACCCAGATTTTTATTATTTAGCTTTTTTACTAGTTCTGGCCTTATTTTTATTTTTCTAGTAATTTTAAGCTAATTTATATATTCTAGGTATATAAAGTTTCTAGTAACTTTTAAGTTAATTATTATATATACTAGCTATTTTTTAATTTATATAATAATTTTAAAATATTTTTCTTGCTAAGTAGCTACTAGTTTTTTTTTAGTAAGTTTTAATTTAGTTTTTTTTTTTTTATTTTTATAAACATGGCTAATAATTTTCTAGCTTTATATTATAGTATATAAAACAGTTTTTGTTATAGCAAGCTATTTAATATATTATTTTATATTTTAAATATTAAAGATATCCCTAGCAGCTATATTTGTAGTTAAAATAAAAATATTTTTTTATAATTTTTAGTTATTTTAGCCAGTATCTGCTACTTTATAGTTTTTATATTACTAATAATTTATATTATATGTCAAGGTCTCATAGGATGGAGGATTAATTAGGCACCGTAAAAAATTACCAAGAAATTATAGGTTAATAATAAACTAAAGCTATCTATTTTTTCCAAGAAAACTAATTTTTAGCTATTTTTTTTACATAGTTGGCTAATATATTATATATATAATATCAGGAGTTGTAATATTATTCTGCTTTAATAAATTAATAATATAGTTAGTAACTGTTTAATTCTAGGTTTAGTCCTGTACTTGGGCTAAATTATATAATAATTTAGCTTTTTTTCGCTAAAATTAACCTTAATTTTAGATAGCTTTATTATTAATTATTTAAGTAGCTTTTTATAGTTAAATTAGTAAAGGCTTAAGGTTTTTTCCAGCCTTATAATATATAGCAGACAGTATTTATATTTATAAATTTTATTAATATTTTTTTAATATTTATACTAGAAATAAATATTAACCTGGGATAAGCAGATTGTTTTAGCTATTAAAAGATAAATAAATAAATAATATTTATTACTTTAATTTTTATTTTTATAACTTTTTTATATATTTTTTTTACTATATATTATCTTGTTTTTATATTAATATACTAAATTATAAGTCCTACAAGACTATTTTGTTACCTGTTAACTTTTAATTATATTTTTATATTATATTTATACTAACCTTAAAAAATTTTACTAATTCTATATTTTTTATTATTAAGTATATTTAAAATATAGTAGCTTTTATACTTTATTAGTAGTATTAAAAATATAATACTACTTATTTATTTTATAATAATTTTATTAACTTGTTTCTGGAAAACAGCTATAAATATAATTAGTCTAGCAGTAATTTTTAAATAGTATACTAAGTTTTTTATTCTTGGCTTTTTATTAAGTAATTAATATTTATTTACCTAGTTTATTAAAATAAATATTAATATTACTATTATTAGCTTGGTAGCCAGGTTTTTATTTATTAAAAAAATATATTATAAGGCCTATGAAATTATAATAATAATTATTGAAAAATTAATATTATTTTATAAATATAATTATTTAAGTTAGAATTTTATTAGATAAAAAATATTTAGGCTAACTAATAATAAAATTATATAAAAAAAATAGCAGTCTAAATATATATCTTATTTTTTTACTAAAAAAATTTTTTTTTTTACTTGCTAAAATAATAATTTTTTAATACCTATTTAAAAATTATTTGCAACAAGTACATTAATAATATAAATTTTAATAAAAAAATTATAAAAATTATAAACCTTGTTTTTATTACCTAAATTATAAAATATTATTATTATTTTTATTTTAATTTTTCTAATATTTTATAGCATATAAAATAGTATATAGTAATTTTAGTATTTTTATTTTTATTTTTTAAAATTTTTATAAAAATTAGAACATGTATATTTTTAAAAAATTTATTAGTTATATTTTAATAGCCAGTTTTTTTATTTAACTAGGTAGAATTTTTTTTAAGATTTAGTAGTAAATTAGTAATAGTATTTTTTTGCTAAAGCCTTGGCAAAAAATATAAAAAATATTATAAATTTAAATATATTTATTAGGTAGTTATAAATAATAAGTATTTAATTTAATATAGCTTATAACCTAAATTAGTTTAATAAATCTAGATTTTAATTTAGCTAATATTTTAAGTTTCAAGTTTTTTATATTTAGCTTAACTTTTTAGTATAAAAATTATAAGGATTTAGTACTTGTTATAATTTTTTTTATAATTTTTAGTATTTTTTTTTAGTATATTATTAGCAAATCTTTTCTAGTTTTTTTAAATACTACAGGTACCTCTGTCTAAAAAAAATTAGTTTTAAATTATATATAAAATTCTAGATCCTGGCTAATTATAATATAATATAGTAATATTTTTATAATAAAATTTTATATATTATTACATATAAACTATACTATATTAAGCAGGTTTAGCTAGATGTTATGACGCGACGACAGAGCCTCGCCAAGAAGAGTCACGAGACGATAACAACCAATCGCCTCAGGAAGAGGAATCTGGAAAGACTCACGAGTCACGTGACCCATGAGGAGTAGGGACCAAGGAAAGGAGTAGGAGCGCAGGGGACCTACGCCGCATAGGAAGTCTATGATATAGACTTGTTAAACCACGGGTTGGGGCGGGTTTTGGGGTGGGTTACCTAGACAGTAAACCGCCCATGGGTTAAGCAAATAATCTTAAACCAACCCAGATAACCCAAATAACCCAAGTATGCAGATCGCTGCCTATAAAGGTATTGATCTACATACTTAAATAAAATACTGTATTAGAGTACAGTATTATATCTTATTTAGTAGATATATGTACTGTAAATACAGTACTATTCTTATTAATATATCTTGGCAACCCAGCGGGTTGCCCCGCCGGGGTTTGGGTCAGCCGAAAATATCCAAAACCCAATGGATTATTAGAGGGTCCAACCCAACCCATTTCTTGGCGGGTTGGGTCGGGTTGGGTCGGGTTTTGTGGGTTGGGTTGAACTTGTTCCGAACAAGTTAGTACTTATATTATAATTTTACCAAGAATTAAGAAGCAAGACTAAAAATTAACTTGCTTTAATTAATAACCAGCCTAAAATACTTAATAAATTAATTAAAACAGCATTACAGATCAAAACCTATTAAAATAAAAAATAGTTTAAAAAACAGCAAAATAGTAAATAAAAAATAAATAAAACCTAAGAATAATTAAATAAAAACTATTAAAACTAAAATAGTAATATAAAAATATAGTTAGTAGCCATGTAAAATAAAAAACTTAAAAAATAAAAAAAATTTTCGAAATATTTTAAATATAATAAACCAGGATATATTATAAAATATTATTAACAAAAAAAAAAATAAACTGGCTATCTAAATCTCCTAAATTATAATTATAATTATAACTAAAACCTGGATACTCCAAGCCCTTGTAGAATAGGTTAGTATAAATATATTTTTTAAAATAATATATAACAAGAAAACCCAGAAAATATATAATAAAATTCTAGATATAATTTTTAAAAAATATAATTAGTACCAAGGAATAACAACTTAAAATAAAGTATATATTAAAGTTTAGATAAATACTATTAAGGCATAAAACATGTAATAAAATATAAATAAGATTAAGAAAATATTTGCAAAATATAGTATTTTTAAATAATATAAAAAATACTTTATAGATTTACCAAGAAAAAAATTAAATAAAAATAATAATAATACCATACAAGATAAAAAACCTTTTAAAAATAAAAAAAATTACCCAGAGCTAGGAAAGCAAGATAATAAAAATTTTTTTCTAGCTATTATAACTTATAAAAAGCTAGTATTCCAAGATAATAGTAAAAAAATAATAATTAATAAATTAAATTAAAAACTAGATACCTGGTATAATTAAAATAATAGTAAAAAAAGCAAGCTAGAAAATAAAATATATAATTATATACCTGAAAAAATAACCCTGCTAGAAATAATTTTATTAAACTTGGCAAGACTATATTAACTATAAAAAATATTAAACATGGATATTTTATTAATATAATATATATAAAAAAGTAAACCTGCTCTTGGCCAAGAAATATAAATAAATATTAAAATTAAAAAAAACAAGCTTCTATAATAAAATAAATTATATAAAAAAATATATTTATTATTATTATTTTATAATAAGCAATCTATAATATAGTATATTTAATTAAATATTATATTATAATAACAGTTATATATAATACTATTAAATAAAAAATAAAAATAATTAGTTTTTATAAAAGCTATAAATATTAGTATAATTAATTTATAAATATTTAATAAAAAAAATATAAATATATTTATAATAATTATTATTACTAATACTACTTTTTTTTTAAAAAAAGATACAAGGTGCCAGAATATTAAATTTATAAAAAAATATTTACCCCTAGAATATCTAATAATTAGTATAATTATTTTATAGAATAATAGGCTTACTATAAATAATACTAAAAAAAAATATAACTTGCTATAATAAACAGACCTGCAGCTATTATAATACTAGGAAAATTAAATAAAAAAATAGCAAAAATCCTACTAGACTTAAAAGCCTTAAAAAATTTTATTAAAAAAATATTTTTAACCTAGTATAAGATTAAAACTACTGCTACTAGATAAGTTAGTATAATATAAAAAATTAATAATAATATTTTTTACCAAGAACTAGTATAAAAAACTAAGCTAATTTTATTAAAATTAGAAAGCTACAAGAAAAAAATAAGTTTTAAAAAAGCCCTATTACAAGAAGAATTTTATAATATAGTTCTGGGACTTAAATAGTTAAAAAGTAATAACTTATAAATATACTAAAATATAAAATATATAATATTTTAGTAAAAGTAGCTATAAATAGTAATTATAAAAAGCTATAAAAATAAACTTAATTATATTTATAAAGCTAAAAAAGCTAAAAAAGTAATCTAGTAAACTACTAAATAACTTAAAAAATATAAAGTTTATTAAGCTAAAAAAAATTTTTATAGAAATATTTAAATAAAAAGCAAGAAATTTAAAAAAAGTTACTAAAAAAATACTATAAATTTATAAAATTATTTATAAAAAAAAAATAAAAACTACCAAGCTATCCTGATAAATATTAAGCAAAAATATTATTAATACTAGATATAAAATTACTGCAAGTTAAGTAATAATAAAAATTAAAAAATAAAGCTAGATATAGAATTTATATAAAAATTTCTAAAAGCTGGATTTAAAAAAAATATAAACAAGTATTATATTAAATAATATATATTTTTAAAAAAAATATAAATAGTTATTAATTATAAATTAATTAACTAGATTACTATTAATAATACTAATAAAATATTATATATAAAATAAAATAAAACCTGCTATTAGGAGCAAAAATTATTATAATTTTTAATTTTAAATAAGGTTACTTTAACCTTTTATAGCTAAAAAAATATTAAGAAAACTAGATTTTTTTATAAATATAAAATTTTATAAATAGGTAATTATTTTTATAAAATTAAAATAATTACTAGCTAAATTTGCAAGATATATAATATATATTTTTTAAAAATACCTAAATAAATTTGTTATTATTTATTTTAATAATATAATTATATTTTCCAAGAAACTGTTAAAATATATAAAATATATTAAAAAAATTATAAAAAAGCTATATAATACAGGACTAAGCTTAAATATTAATAAATATAAGTTTAATATTACTAAAGTTAAATACTTGGGACTAGTATTTATTTTAAAAAAACTTAAGATTTTGCCAGAAAAAATTAATATTATATTAAAATAACCAGAGCCTACAAGTATAAAAAAAATCCAAGGATTTTTAGGTATTACTAAATATATCTAATAATTTTTTAAAAAATATTTTAAAGTTGCTATACTATTAACAAAGTTGCTATAAAAAAATAAATTTTTTATTTAAAAAAAAAGTAATAAAAATTATTTAACAAGCTAAAAAAAACTAGTACAGGAAAAGCTAATTATATAAATATATAATCTAGAAAAAAAAAATATTTTAAAAATAAATATTTTAAAAGGCATATCTAAACTAGTATTAAAATAGCCTAATAATACCAGGAAATTAAAACCTGTTATTTTTTATTTAAGAAAGTTTACTAGTACTAAACAAAATTATAATATATATAACTATAAATTACTTGCTATTATAAAAGGATTTTAAAAATAAA